>JADNRX010000336.1:0-59098 GCA_015501595.1 Hymenopellis radicata | reverse complement strand
GTCGACTCTGACATGTACGTTTTTAATCGAGATCGTAATCGAGAACGTTTCTGATACCTTCACTACTAGTGCCAACGCCCAATGCCGACCAGCTTTTTAAATGGACATTCCCCGCTACCGAACTAGTGCCCCCATCAGGTCCAGACGACACACGTACACCAAGCATGCGATCGTTGGGACGCGCAACGAAGCAACAAGCCGCAATCACCCGAAAGCGTCGAAACGACCTAACCACACCTCATTTTGGGTTGGTGAAGTCGCGGATTAATCCGCCATCCTTCTTCTCCATGCATCTACGTCAAAGTCAGATCCTTATGAGTGTCCAGGAAGCTCCAGATCTACCCTTTACCTTTTCGGCGGTAGTCGACAGATACATGGAGGCTCGGGGGTCCGATCTACCCAGTGTAGAATTCGACATTCTGCCACTATTTGATTATTACGAGAAAATGAATCACGGCCAAATCGAGGACGAAAACGGGATAGGGAAAGCCTGCGCGCTCCCTGAGGAGACAGCTGCATGGATCGCGTCCACGTTGTACACAAACTCGCCAGTGTGGGTGCATGCCTTGGACTGGGCACGTGAGGAGACTCATGGAATAGCTCATGCCGTCGCAGGAGCGTACCTCTCTATTTCCAACACCTCCTACTTCGCTGGAGACTCTGTGCCGCCGGGTTGCTCGAACCTCTTTGAAAGAATGCAGGGCATACGTCGTCGTCAACCCTCGCCGGGACCTATTATGGTCTGGAAATTCGTACCTGCTGGCGATCCGTTTGGCAAGAAGGGCGACGAGTATTATGCAGATGACGGCAAGCTAATGGACATCATTTCGGAGATGGCCAAGGGCAACCTGGAATTCAAATGGGCGTCTTGTGGGAATTTCACTGCGCCCCACGCCAGCTGTAATTCGACTAAGCATCAGAATGTCTTTCTCGAAGTCACTCAGACTGGTCATGAAATGACAGAGGATGCTCCCTGTACCCTTGCAATGCTGGAGAGTACGGGTTATTATACGCAGCGCATCAACGCAACGCGTTCCTCGGCGTGTAACGTTCCTCACACCCTTGTTAGGCGGGCAGGTTTCATTCTCCAAGATGTAAGCATTGGACCAGATTGCATGGTGCCCCTGCTAACCTCTCGTTATAGTGGTACTCCGAGTTGGTAGCAGTTGATGCCACGTACGGTGTTCTCTTCACCGGCAACAAGAAAATCATTGGGGTTCGCAGGCGCGACATGCAAAGCCTGTACCTGTCCAAAGTCATGAACGTGCCACAAGAGAAATCCCGCCTCAAAGTTCAGGCTGGTATGATGCTTGCCACCCTTGAAGACATCGAGGAAAGAAGCTCTATTGTTCGGGACCAGAGACTCCGTGGTGAAATTCCGAAACATGCGGACGAGTTTTTCGACATCGATTCCACATATCTCCCCGAGGCCATTCCGAGGACAAGACATCCAAAAGAAGCTGCTCCCGAAATTCCATCGCATCTTGTACGTGACGCCCAATGCTAATTCATAACCGTTGAACTCACCAACACTTATAGCGTTGTCATGTTTGTTGATTCATCCTTCCCTGATTTCATCTATATTGACTATACGCTAGATGCATCAATTAGGTGGCTTCCTTCGCAGACAGCAAGAAGTAACCCTCCGATGGTCGACCGGTCTCTCCCTCTTAAACGGCCTAGATCAGCCATTTACCATTCCCAGATACTATTTACTTCGTACTCTAGTCGACGACAAGGCTCCTGTCAACTTCGAAAAGGCAGAGATCATGATCCGGACACAATTTGACAAGAACACCTTTCTCGCTAACCTCTGGCAACACGACGAGAATCAGCACATGGGCAACTATTTTGTTGCCAAACTCGCACACGGCCACAACGATACTGAGAAACTACGCGAGGAAGCCGCTTGGTATATGTACTTGCGTCAAACCAACCACATCGGGATTCCTCAATGTTTCGGCTACTTTGAGTCTAGTGAGGTATCTGATTTCGGATTGTTGCTACTGGAGGTGTGCGATAGGTCTCTCGCGGCACAAAAGAGCATCGGTCGCGGCATGCAGTACGTTGTTGCAGTTTTTCTTTGTCTCTTCTTCACAATACCTTTTTAGGACCACAATCAGGAAATGGTTGGACGATCTACACGACAGTGGTATCGTCCATACGAGGCTCTCCCAGAAGACCATTTTGTTTGACGGAGACAACTACGGTCTGCATTTCCGCGTTGTTGGCTGGGGAAATGCAGAGTTCATCGTGGACGACGAAGGTTACGAGATACCAAGTGCTAAATCTAGACGAGAACAGGATCACAAAGATCTTAAAGCGTCGTTTGACTCGATGAGGAGGGTGTTAAGAGTGGAGGACAAGGAAGTTCAGCAATTTGAGAACACCTTGAAGGCAAAGAGAGTGAAGAGAAGTAATGAGTAAATAGATGTACGTTCCAGTTTAGAGACGGACGCGAGCCTATACTCAAGTATATTCATACTCATCATGCGAATAACTCATGCCTCAAGACCAATACTCACGACTCACGACTCTATCAAGACTCTACTTACTCAAGACTCTACTCGCGAGTATCATGAGTCTGAGTATACAAATACCGAGTATACTCAAGTATACTCACAAATTAGACAGTCGACAGATTTATTTAAGCTAGCAAGTAGATATTGAGTCGTATTTATATTAGTAAGAACTTTTGTTGAGACTAGAGTAAAGGTAGAGCAGGCTTACAATATCTGCTGAGCTATTGCATGTAGATGAAGTGATGATATTCTGAGTATGAGTCTACTGAATATCATGGCATAGAGTAGATTCACTACTCACAAATACTCTAGACTCTACTCTACTCATTCGCAAGGTTTGGAGCCGTTATCCTCGGGACTCTCTTCATCAGACTCAGAGGTCTCGTCTCCAGAGCTTTCGTCGTGCCCAATAATAGTATCATGGTCAACGAATCCTCCAGACGTGAACTTCTCTAGTCTCTCTGTTTCCAGGCGATATTCTTCCTCCGAGCCCTTCAAAGTTGAGCAGTTCGAAATCTGTAATTACTAATAATTACTCGGTCAAAACGATCCACCAGGATATTCCACGACCGAAGGTCACGGTGTAATACGCCGGCTTTGTGGATGCTTGCCAAGGTTTGAGTGAGGCTGGTCCTATTAAGATGTGAGGGTTTAAACGCGTACAGTAGGTGCTCACTCACACTTGCTTCGGGGTCAGTGACACACGTTTATTCTCATCCAAGAGATATCCAAGCGGACGACCAGCGTTCGTCAGAACAAGTGCGCTGACGTTCCGACAAGGGTCCGTCCAGAACCCGAGAGACCTAGGTATTCCTTGGACGCCAGCCGCCTCCAGGCGTGTGTAAATCTTGAACTCATGGAACAAGCGTCGCATACGCCCCGGGTCCGTCGCCATTTTCACTACAAGGTCAGTATACTTTGGGGATTTGGACGAGGCATCAGGTTCAACGAAGGCCGCGAGTGCCTCGCCTGTTGCTCCCGCGCCTAGTCGCTCATCAAGAAGCAGTTTGACGTAGTCTTTAGGATGATAGACTGGGCGGGGGACATCATTGGGGTTGGAGAAAAGGAGGATAGGCGCGGGGGAGTCATGTCCGTAGCGGAAGTACACCGCAATGACCTCCGAATTTTGTACGTGCAGCTGTGTTTCTGAAATAAGGCAGGGTTGAATACGATTCCTGTGAGGTAGAGAGTACGATACGTACAAGTTCAGCTTTCTCTTGGTTTTTCGAGAGTTCTGCGCCGCTTATACGGAAGGTGATACTGTTCAGTTTCTCGTGATCGTTTGTTCGACTTGTTCCTCAACAAAGGAAGCCGTTTCAGAGCATCATGCGTAGCTGCTAGATGCAAACCGATGAAAAGCTTCCCAAATGTCGGAGTCTCGCTAGTCACCAGGTCGACGAGTTCGCTTAAAAAGAGTGTTTGTGTGGCACGATGCCGGATTCCAACCCGCATGGCAGTCCCACAGTCGAAGATGATGAATGTGCAGTCCAAGTTCACAGCGTTAGCCATGCCTGGAAATAATCATCAGATCATGTCAATGGTCGAATTGAAACAACGTACCCGTTGAACGTAGTCTTGTGAGACTGGTGTATATCCCTCTTTGAAGCGATTCATATGCGGAAGCGGAGTAATATTGCCTGGCACGGGAACCCGTGTCCATGCTATACTTCCCTCCTCCATCAGTCTGTCGCTGCGGCGTAAAATAGAAGGACGAATGGTATCCCAAGAAATAGGCAACTTCCATAAGTTATCCTCTAACGGGGAGTCTGGGGGACGCCGACCAGAGGCACCTGGGATGTGTTTCTTAGAGCACTGCGAGTCAAGGCTCCAGGGGAAAGGCATCCCCGCTATCGCTTCCATGTCTTCCAACAGTGACCGCCCACATGGAGAGAAAAACTGTGCCGTAATCATATACTTGCAGTGTTTCTCCAAGTCAGGGTGATGTCCACGGACGACCTCTTCCAAAGGCGATTCATTATCTTTCTTCTCCGCAATATCTATGAAAGATAACACAGAGTCCTCCATGACGAAGGAGCCGCGAAACCCTCCGGGAGCCCGCAAAGATTTACATGTATACCAATTCATCAAAGATCGTTTGTCAGGTTGGTCGGGGTTTACAAGCACACGTGTCGCTATTCCAGAGCAATACAATCCGAGTCCGATCTCCCGTGCCTCTACAATAGACGCTGCACTGGATGATTTGGGTTTAACACGCAACCAGGACCAGGCGAGTTGACGAGTGGAAGAGCCGCGATATCGTCGTAGTACACGTCGGTGACATTAGCGATGTCGGAAGTGAGAGATGGAACGATGGTTACTCGTTTGAGAAGAAGGTGGTCTGGAATATGTCTGTCAAACAGGTGGAGTGGGGAGCGGGCGTCCGTAAGAAGACCGTCGCTGGAGTCCAAAGGAGCCTCCTTATAATCGAGTAGCCTGCGAAGGTAGGTTTCCTTGTCCTCTAGAACCATTAGACGCGACGTGGTAGCGTTTTGTGGCGGTATGATGAGAAACCGTATGCATGTTGATGTGGGGAGTTGATCAACATGCGACGGATCATTCGGACCGCAAGTCCGCGCCCTCACAGCATACATGGACCTGGAGAATCCATTCAGAGCTATTCCACTTGAGAGTCCTCTCCCTGCCGCTTGTTCTGGACGGGCCAAGCCCGGTACGTAAAGTTTGGGCCTCTCTATTATGCACAGTCACTATACATAGTACCTGTGGATTCATAAACTGCGAAGACATAAGTTACCCCGGGCCTCAGCTACTGCTCCATTTTCATTCTCTTCATCGCTTGGTCTCCATGCCTCCAAATTTCTAACCTATCTCCAATCGATTTGAAAACTTCCCTCAAAGCCTTACAGTCTTGCTGTTTTTTGACTTCGAAGTTTGGCAGGTCATCTGCGTCGTTGTACATGATTGCTTTCGCGTTGCCCCACCCGAGTATGCGAAAGTACAGCTTGTGTCTTTCCTCGTCGAACATGATGTTCTCTTGCGAGAGTCCCGAATGGACTATGCCAGCCAGATGCAATCGATCTAACCAATTCGAGATCGCTTTCCTAAAACGAGTATTAACTGTCAAGAGAAAACTCGGCGAGGAGTCAAGACATACGTGAGCGCTGGGCTGATGCGCGACTGCCGTGCCAGTGGCTTGTTGCATGCCTCAAGAAGGAGCATGCCAAACTGAGGATCTGTTCCCGGCTCCCTAGGAGGAGCCTCAAAATAGCCAAAACATTGAGGAATACCTTCGAGTCGAGTGCGCTGCCGTAGTAGCTCGTACATGCCCGCCTCGGCACGGAGCTTTTGTGTGTCCATGCGCCCTCGCGCCACTTTGGCGACGAACGTGTTGCCCACGGGGTTGTTCTTGGCTGTGTCCCAAACATAGCAGAGGAATGAGGTCTCGCCAAGGGCTGAATGAATCACGATATTGGCGGTATCAACAGGACCCTCATGATCAATATCAAGCATCCTATACAGCGAGGATCGAAGCACAGTCTGTGGCTGATCCATGCCAGTTAAAAGAGGAAGAAATAAATCTGTCGACCATCGAATGCGAACTTCGGTTTGTCTGCCGATGAATATAGCTAGCTCGGAGACCTGTCTCAAAGAATGAGTATAGAAAAAATCACCGTGGAAAGTAAGGCAACGCACGCTCCAGCGCTATAATGTTCATCGACTCGTTATTCGGGCGAGATGACCAAGAGCAATATAAGTACGCACCAATTGCTGTGAGATCTCCTTGACTTCCCGCCTAGGTACTTCCTTGGGAAGCATAGCTGGAAAGTAGGTAGAGTCGATATCAAAGGATTCGTGCATCTGCTCCTGAGCCGTAGTGATTCGCTCGTCAATATCTTCAAGAGACGCCAGCATCATGCCGACATGAACTTTGAGATGAGGTAGCGTGCCGTCTTCCGCAGAGCACGCCCGAGGCACGTCCTGGATCCTAGAGAGGTACAGCGTTTTCTTTCCCCGGTTACGAATGGCGATCAGTTGCTTATTACCAGTGGAGAGAACACTATATGTGGCATCCACTGCGACCATTTCAGAGTACCACTACAGTGGGACGTCAGCGCGAGGACCACACATTTCTTGGATACATACTTCTTGTAGAACGTAGCGTGCTCGGTTGACAAGGGGAACCGGTCGAAGGCCCGAGTGGTTGCTTTTCGTGATGACCTCCGACTGAGTTCTGTCTGCTGCGGCCAGCATTGCAAGGGTACACGTCGCATCATCGGTCATGCTGTGCCCAGTTCTGCTCAGTCTACCAGGCGCATTGAGATGCTTAGACGAACGACAGGCGCCCTGAGACTTGGTCACCTTCTTGCAAGCCGTCCACTTGAACTTGACTCTGCCATCCGCCATGTCCTGGATGATGTCGAGTATCGCGCCATCGTCTTCAAAGCCCTCATCGCCATCTATCCCAAAGGGATCTCCAGCAGGCACGAAGGCCCAAACAATTATTGGCGATCCGGGAGAGGGTTGGTCGAGGTGAATCCTCAGTAGCGCGTCGTTTGGCTTTGAATGCGACTCGGGAGCGTAACGTCCATCGTTGACATAAAGGTATCCCCCAGCCACGGCATGTGTCATTCCATGCCTCTCTTGGCGAGTCCATTCGAGATGCTGCGTCCACACAGGCGATCTTGTGTACAGGGTAGACGCGATACTGGCAGCCATGTTTTCCGTGAAATCGTACGTCTGTCCAATCCCATGTTCGTCCTCTATCATCGTGTTAGACTCTCTCGCCACATATTGCGCTCGAGACTGGTGGGAGAGAATATCGTCCGGCTCTATAACGGGTAGATCTGGCGGCGTTCGAGCCTGCACGTATCTGTCGGTAACGGCGGATAGCTCATCTGAGAGGCCGGGACATTTCTTGACATCGATGAGGACTTGCTCTTCGTTAAGATGCATCGAAAAGAATTCGGGTGGAGCGATTCGGGATCCTTCGATATCGGGGGAATACGCCGTCAAGGTGGTCAAATTGCGCTTTCCAGCACCAACAGCAGTCAGTGGCTGACTGCTGTTGGTTGGCGGGAACATATTCTGCGTAAGCGCCGTCTCCGCCCGGCCAAATGGGCGCACAAGTTCAACGCGAGGAGCAGTCCAATTGAAGGCCTGCTCAGCATTGGGTGCGAATCCTAAACCCAAGGCTGAAAGGACGTTAAAAACGTTCCAAAAGGAGTAGTGATATGACGAACAAGCGACCGCATGCATGGATTCCAACAGAGATGTATTTGATGAGGAAGGTAGATCCGCGGAGAAAAGGGAGTTCGTCGAAGAAGATGGTAAACCGATGGAGGAAGAAGATGGATTTGTGGCGCAACATTCGGCACTCCAGGTGTAGATGTGTGTCGACGCTGTGATAATAGAATGAGGCTGATAAATGAAAGCAAGCTAGGTAGGGGACTTACAGTGTTGGTCCGTGTCCATTAAATGAAAATACACGCCACCGCTAGTGCACAGCGCGGTGGAAAATGTGGCTCGCACTTAAGCGGTAGCATGAGTAGTAATGATGATTGGAGACGAAGAAAACTTACAGATAGCAGTTTGCACGCACTGTAATGAGAGTGCTGGGATGTGAAGAGATGGCAACAGAAAGAACTTGAAAGAATTGAGAAAGCCATTCTTATATGTCCGGGCCGGCCGTGGTGCCTGAACATGTACATTTCCACGCTCAGAACGCGTAGAATTATTGTTCTGTTTATAGCCATCAAAGTCGGGAATGGAGCCACGGCCTTCGTATGATGAACACCCACGAAACCGGCAATAAAGGACGACATGAATTTCCTGTTGTCGTGTCGCGACCGACATTTCTGGTTGATGCCGCAAATTGGGGTCAAGGAGGATGCAGTGTTAGATCCTCTAGAGTCCAGAAGAAAGCCAAAAGCTCGAACAATCGCCGACAAGTTGAGTGAATCCAATATTTCTTCAAGCCGTGGTTACAGTAAGCAGAGACGTAGGACCCAGGAAGCTCCCCTAGACCGCAGGCGATTTTTTGGACTTTTGAGGGCTCAAAATTGGTCAAACCTCCCGCGAAAAATTCGACTTCTGAAGGAAATTTCGGCTGAGGTTCGGCGGAATTTGGACTTTTCAGAAGATGGGCGAGTGTGGGATTCTGGTCGGACCGGGATAGCTCTGTGGCTCAGTGGGTCATCTTTGTTGATTCTCACTCGCAACGACTTGGATTCCACTCGGAAGCCGAAAGTGTGGCGCACGGAAGTCGCCCAAAAGGAAGTGACACTGCACGTGATGTGACAAACCTCGGCGATTTTTGGACTTTCGCCCCAAAAATTGTGGCATCGAGGTCGCCGGCGGTCTAGAGGAGCTTGCCGGAGCCTAGAGACGTCGTTCTTCTGTAACTGGACTCGAAAACCGGTTGGAGAGGAAGGGTTTAAAGATTACTTCAATTTGGAAGGATGATGGACAAGTCAGGAGTCAATACTACCTGCGACAAGGTGAATACTGGGTGAATAACAAGACTAATATTGAATGAACGAACCAGTCAAAATGCTACTCTCTCTGTTTAACCTGCAGTAGCGAAAAGTCGGCGAAGCTAGACGCGACGGTGGCACATGATGATGGTGGAAGGCAAGAGTGATCGCCGCCTCTCTCTTACCATCACCACCTGAATACGCCGAATGTCGGGCAGGACGAGCGATTGGAAACTGTCGCGCGTAGCTTACAGTCTTGCAATGCCAGTAAATGCCGAGGTATGTATCCGACCTGGTGCGCGCCTAGAGTCGCTGCTAATATCCCCTAACTAGCCGCCTTAGCATGAATGTCGATGGTGGTACTATACATGAACAAGCGGCAATGCGCGGACAGCCCTAGTCTCCCCTAGGCAGACTCAAAGCGCTTGAGAACAAGCGTATATAGAGGACCTAGCCATGCGAGTGGAAGATGCCGCCACCCGGAAACTAGGCGATTTCGCCCACTTCCGTTTTGAGCTGTCTCCCCGAAGCCTGTAACTGCGATAATCGGTTTTTTAATTGAAGACCAGCACTATAGATGGACAACGTCTTTCCTTATCGAGTCCTTGATGCACATTCTTCTCCACACCTTATGTACCACACGACTACTACTGGAGCAATTCCTGCCAATCCAGACTCTCGAGATCATCATCGCCTTACGATACTGTCATGACGGGACATGGTAGATGCAGGAAGACATACTAAAACCTTCATTCACTCGCGTCTGGTCCAAGTCAAATGCATCTATCTGTGCTGACAGTGAGAGCTCCGAGAACCCTGCGGCGGCGGCAATTTAACACCATGAGGCGTTACCAGTGCTTCGAGTCACAGGTTTAACTTTTCTGACAGGCGGTAATTCAAGATGCAGATAGAAACGGACACGTAGCCGAGCTCCTTCCTCGCTATAGCGTATGGTCTGCAATCACACTCCGACGTTCAGTCTCGTGGAGGAGTCATACTCGCGTGTTCTCGATACTTCGTGGCATTTGACGGTTCGTTCCTGGCCTTTGACTTATCGCGTCCATACGACCGGCTGGTAGCGCGCTTCGTGACCCTTTTGCTATCCTCTGACGTATGGCCCTGCATCCGTTTTTCAGATAAAGCCTGCTACCCCGCCACGGTGGCGATTAGGTCCCTCACCTTCCTCTACCGCTTCAGTAGCACCGGATTCAAGCTCTGAAGATGTTCAAGATCTCGTATCCGGCATGGTACCACACACCAATGGCGCAGGTCTTCATGGTCGGCTTTGTCTGCTTCTGCACCGTCGGCATGTTCAGTGCCATTAACCAACTTGGAGCAGGTATGATAGGAGTGCTTTTTCTCCTCGTCCATGCTCTGATCGTCGTGCTGTTCGTCAGGTGGAACTCAAGACATGTTAGTTGATTGTTTAGTTTATGCTTAGTTTAGGGAGTTGACGCGTCGACGGTCTACAGTGCCCTATCCGATATCTCCAATTCGGTTCTGTACGGCGTCTTCTGTATCGCGGGATTCTTTGGCGGTTCTATCAATAACTTGCTGGGCCCGAGACTCACGCTCTTCATCGGCACTTTGGGGTACATCCTGTACATCGGCTCCCTCTGGTGTTTCCAGACTCAGGGTACGCGTTGGTTCCTCATTCTCGCTGGCGGAATCCTGGGTGCTACTGGTATGTGCATTGACTATCTCCCAAAACATTCTCAACTAGTTCAACATTCTCCGTATAGCCGCGCTGCTTTGGTCTGCCCAAGGATCTATCATGATGTCCTACCCCGAGGAGAAAGATAAAGGTAGGGCTATCGGGATGTTCTGGGGCGTAAGTGCGGTCACTTCATCGCCGCAGTTTACTCACGAGTGCATAAATGTTTAGATCTTCCAAGCTGGGTTAGTACAGACTCGGTACCTCGTAATGGTACACGTTCTGATAGTGCGACAGGTCTCTCATCGGATCCATTATGGCGTTTGCTATCAATGTGAAGAACGGTGGATTGGACGCTGTCAAGACCACGACCTACTTAGCCATCATGATCGTAATGGCGTTCGGATCTTGTTTGTGTTTCTTCATCCTTGCCCCATCCGAAGTGCGAAGGTCCGATGGTACTCGCGTTGAGCTGCACTCCACGACCACCTTCCGAGAGGAGGTTTCAGGTTTCTTGAGGTGCCTTGTCTTCCTGCTGCTCACGTTCTCCTCCATGATGTTAACACTCCTATCAGTCTCTTCAAAAACAAGCAGATGCTCCTTCTCCTACCCTTATCCTTCGCGAGCAACTTTTTCTACACCTACCAGAGTGCCATCGCGTTCGCCTTATTAGATTCTTCGACGCGCGCCCTGAACGGTATCATTACTGGAGTCGCCTCCATCTGCGGTGCCCAAATCCTTGGTCTCGTCCTCGACATCAAATGGCTCGGGCGTCGCAAGCGTGGCTTCCTCGGTCTTGGTGTCACCATGACATGCGCTGTGGTCGTATGGTCGCTGGGTATCTCGTACCAGGTCGGCTTCACCAGAGCGACGGTATTCGACCCGAAGATCAACTATAAGGACTCGGCGGCGCTCGCGAAGCCCGCTGCGTTGTTATTCTTCTATTACATCAACGACGCGTTCGTGCAAAGTCTGATTTATTGGACGATGGGTAGTTTGACCAACGATCGTACGTTCATCTCTTTGTCAGCTTCAATTGTATGGCTCAATGCGCGACTCTCCAGCCTTCACTCTTGCACGATATGTATGTTCTTTGACCTCCGACTCTTTTTGGTGTGAAACTGACATCCGAATAGGCTGGCTTTTACAAAGCCATCCAGTCCGGAGGTGCCGCAATCGCCTTTGGCGTCGACGCTGTAGCAACTCCTTATATCAACGAAATTGCCGTGAACTTTGCTCTTCTGATGCTTGCGCTTCCGCTTTGCGGGGTTGTCATCTTTTCGATCAAAGAACACAGCGACGTGGTGGTGGTATGTTGTGTTCCATTTAACCATGATATGCCACGCTAATTTTCGATATAGGATGTTGTAGAGGAATATGGTGACGAGAAAAAGGCGTCTAGCGAGGGCGTCATTGTAGATCAGAGTTAGATTGTAGAGTTCACGAATAGGTATGCGAACTTTGAATGGGAATTATGTACTTACTGGGAAATCATGGAACTCTCTTAAATAACTTGATGGAGTAGCGTACACGTCCGAGCCGCTATATACCACACTTACAGCGCGTTATTTTCTGACAATCGTCGCCGATAGGCCAGACAGTAGAATGCAATGGTCAAGTTGGGTCGAGCTCTGGTTCGGCGTGGCGCCGGTAAGACCGAGATACAAAAAAAATGAGTCGATCGAACCTTGCTCTCCTTCCACCAAGTGATTTCAGCGTTCAACCGTGCAAGCCCGCCGTTCTATATCTGTCAATGCTCACAAAGGCGCAGCGGAAGTGCCACTTCTAGTCTATCAGCTGCTAAACCAGGCTTCATAATGTTTCTATAGGCGTGTGTCATGTTGTTGCATAACCACCGAGCTGTCCCCGAGACAATGTATTTCTAGTTAAAACGCGCTGTCCGGGAGGAAGACTGGTCATCCAACAATCTTCGTCTCCATGTCTTCCACGAGAACTATCGCAGTCTTAGGCTATGGAAACATCGGCAAGCCTATTGTCGAGGTCAGTGTTGTATACGGTCTAGTACATGTTCGAACATTTTCTGACGATGCTATCGACACTGTAGGCGCTGTCTGCAGCTGGCGCCGTCGTACTTGTCTTATCTCGAGATGCTTCAAAGCTCTCAGGTGTTCCTTCAACCGCCAGAGCTTTCTCGGTTGACTATGCCGACGAGGTCAAGCTTGGCGGGCTCTTCAAGGAGCATTCCGTCGACATTGTAGTATCTACCTTGACGCCCTCCGCTGTGTCCGATGTACAAGTCGCTGTAGCCGCGCAGCCAAGAAGGCAGGCGTAAACTGTTTGTTCCCAGCGAGTACGGAATATCGACCGAGGGTCACACGGGAGACAGCTTGTTCGGCGCCAAAAATGCTAGTGCAGGTTGGTGCAACAGATTGACATTGATTGAAATACTCATCTACGTCATTCTATAGCTCAAATCCAAGCGCTCGGCCTCCCGACAGCTCGAATCATGGTACGTTTCTTTTTGAACTTGGTTATCATGACTGAAGCTAAGTATCGTGAAGACTGGCTACTTCATGGAATTCATTCCTTTCGTGACATCCGACGCTAAGAAACCCGGAGAGTTTGTTATTTGGTAATGGAGACGTCAAGTTTACCGCCACAGCTGCTTCGGATATCGCCGGTCAGTACCGTCTTTCAAAAGATGGCTTCTCACATTTCCTGATGTCGTCTTCTTTCTCCAGGTTATATCGCTCACATTCTGACCACTCGGTCATTTGCCGACTTGAACAACTCCATTCATCTCATTGAAGGACAGTCGTTGACATTTAACGAGGTCGCTGCTTGTACAACAAGAAACCGACTTACGTTGCCGTCGACGCGATCGAGCATCCTGTTCAACGAGTCCTGCTGACGGCTCTCAATGCAGGCTGGGCGAAGACAGGGTTCGATATAACTAAGCCCGATGCTCCATTCGAAGTCGTAGATGCGCGGTCTAGGAGCTCCAATGCGCTTTGGCCAGGGCATGTGTGGAAACAGCTGAAGGATGTTATTCCGTCTTTGTAAAAGGAAATGTTATAAGTGAGAATTTTCATAACTATCACCAGTTTCAGCATTATGCTGTACGTGGCGAGATTGGGCCAAAGCATATAGGCCTGTTTCTGACTGAAAGTGAGCATGACGAAGGCTGGCTACTTCATGGAGTTTATTCCCTTCCCGTCATCCGATGCTAAAAGCCTGGAGAGTTTGTTGTTGCTCACGATGGAGATACCAAGTTTAGCGCTACAGCTCTTTCGGATGTTGCCGGTTCCTATCTGTGTTCAAGTTCTCCCGCATTGACGTCCCGTTTCTATACATTCTTACCACCAAATCGTTCCCAGACTTGAACGATTCACTCCAAGGACAGTCGCTGACCTTTAACGAGATCGCCGCCTTGTACAACAAGAAACCGACTTACAGTTCATCTTGAATGCGATCGAGCTTCACGGTCTGGAGCGCGTACTGTAGTCGCAACGGAGGCGCTTACCCTCAGCCAGCCAAGTAAGCAACCTTCATATTCCTACAACTAAACCTACAACAATTATTATATGTCAACCGCGGCACGTTCTGCATCCCGAACATGAGCGTCAACCTTCTCTTTATAATGGCGAAGCATGTCTACCACGTCGATCCCCGATATATACCCCAGTAAGCATCATCTACCAATGCCAAGGTTAGGGCCAAGTACTCAGTAGGCGTGGAAGTGCTACCCACTAAGAGCCACAGCCTAAAAGCCGCATATCCAGCAGCATAATATACCATCCGCCAGTACTCATCTACGAAAGCCTCTACTCCGCCAACATTATCCTCATTGAAGACATTCCTATGTACAATCCGAGCGTCAGTCTGGAATTCCGACTACTAGACAGCTGAGGGCTCCTACCGGTTGAGCTTGATCCATCTCGCCCACAGCGCATGCATCACCTTCAGCTCGTCCGATAACTGTCATGCTCAAAGATCTCCTCTTCGCGATCGAGGACCTCCCACGCAAGCACGCCAAACTTGTCCATCGACAGCGCGCCAAGAAGATCGTAGATTCGCGGGCCACGGCGACGACACGAATAGTAAATGTCGTTTCCCCCATCATAAGATCGAAACGGAAGGTACGGATACCTAATCGCCGGACGCATAAAGTCATACTGATGCGGTACTTTGAATGAGGATGAATCCTCTGGCGAGCGAATGCGCAGAGACGAAACCCAGCTTGCACTTCAGCACTGAGGGTTTTAGACATACTAAGCATGCTAGAAGCTCTACGAGTCGACTCACATCATGTCTGCATCCTCGATATGGCTTCTTTCCCAACAAGAGACTGTTCCACAAATGATTCTTCAGCGTTATCGGTGCCTTCGTCGGCCGGTCCTGGATGAACGCCGTTGTCCGGGAGTTCTGTTATTTCGTGTCTGTCTTGTGGCTCGGATGCAAGTGGTTCTTCCACCATTGTCTCGTCCTCTACCAGTGCGGTGGGGACTGCCAGATTCCTGGACGCAATGCTCAGAGATTTGTGTCAGCTTGGCGCTGTACACGTACAAGTTGATCTCAGCTTGTTGCCTTCCATCTGCCACACCGATACCTGAGGGACGAGATAAAGACGTGTGTTCGTCGTCGACATTGGCTGAGGTAGGCGTGATATCCGGTCTGATATTGTCTATTCAGCGAGTAACGAAGACAGCAGCAACACAAACCGTGGCAGAGTCAAATGCAGCTTCCAGTGAAGTCGGTCTGTCTGATCTAAAATGACCAACATTTTCAACACGAAGAAAGAACAGCACTTACAGGCGGATCAAAGAAATTGAACACCTGATGACACTCGACCTCAAACTCGGAATGGTCCCATTTCAGGTGAATCAGCAACATTTGCTGCGTCATGAAGGCATTGTGCTGATTGCAGAGCGGGCAGTGCCAACCGCGCATCTTTGTAGAGTGAGAAATATCGGGGTCAGAGGTACGGATCGTAAATAAAATATCGACTTCCGGCGCAAGCGACTCGGGCATATCAGTCTTGATGCCAGTCCTTTTACAAGCGAGGTAGAACCCAGTCCGGAGATTACGTCTCAGAAACGGCAGTCGAGAGACCGGTCTAAGGTACTGCAGGACCTTCGCCAGCTCATGAGGAGGGATGTTGGGAGTGGATATGATCTGTATTTCGTCGTCGTCCACGTTTGGGGAGACGCAGGACGGTCATCGCTGATTACAGACACAGAGTCAGAGTCGGAGTCGTCAGACGAAGATTCATCTAGTGTTAGGGCAGTCGGTTTGGATTTTCGTGCACATTTTCTGAGCCGCGACTCAGATGATCAAATCATGGGTCGAGGACTGGACTTACCGTGATCTTAGCAAACGGCGCTCGATAAACGGAGTAGGGGGCGTTTCGTCATTACTAGATGGAGCCAGTTGTATGACGGACATTCTTGGGGCGCGGATCGTGTCGCGTTGGAAGCCTGCATCCGGCTCCCTACGCTGGAGGGACCAGCAGCCTTCCTGTATGACTTGACTACACGTCGCACTGACAAGGGCTCTGGTACAGTCTGTAATAAAAGTAAACAGTATACAAGTGGACTGGAATCTTCATCACTGACCACTCTCCTTCGGCTCGGAACAATGGCGGCACTAACACTGCGAATATTACGGGAACCAGAAGGCGTTGGTGGTCCGTGATTACTGGCCAATTTTTCGCGACATTACGGTGTGCCGTTTCCTCTGTGGTGACTGATACGCGCCATTTTGGTTTGATGACGGCCGGCGCGCAGATATACTTGTCGAGTAGTCCATGTTCCGGTCCATTTCTTCGCGTTAATAAGGGCTGAGAAAAGGCGAATGCCCGATAATTGAGAAATGGTATCGCCGACGGTTTGACTGGCAAACGGATAGGTATAGTCACGACCGGAGATGATCGAAGTTCTGGTTCAAGTTGCAAGTTTCCTTTTTGGAACATACTGCTCACTGTCACGTGCTCGTGAGCTCCAGCCATGGTTATTCGCACAAGAAACATTGCTTTCAACGCGCTGAGATTAAGTAGTCAAAGTACAGGCATAGCAAAGCAGGTATGATTTATCTGAGAATTTTACAGGAGTCCAAACGAGAGGAGGGGATATAAGTAAGTAGTAGCATGAAAGACAGCGAGCGATATGTACATGTAAGTATTCCATTCCACATGAAAAGAAAGAAAGGAATTAAAACGTAAACCATTAAAAGATCCATAATCCATTTCAAGGCTACCATGTCCACGAACGTCCGTCTACATGGCACTCCACTGCCCCTGCTGCATCATGGGCATCTGTGGCTGCTGATACATCGGCTGCGGCCACGCCCCGCCGCCCATCGGCGGTAGCGCGTATTGCTGTTGTTGTTGTGGCTGCTGCTGCTGCTGGGGCATGAAATTGAGACTCGGCGAAGGCGTCATATGCATCTGAGGCGTCGACGACATCATCTGAGTCGTACCCGACATCATTTGTGGCGTCGTCGACATCATCGAGCCCATCTGCGGGGTTGTAGAATACTGCATCTGGGGTTGCGAAGAAAACATGAAGGCAGGCTGCGCGATCGGCGACTGTACCTGTACCTGGTTAGAAAAGTACTGTTGTTGGGGCTGCTGGAACTGCTGCTGTTGTTGAGGCTGCTGAAATTGTTGTTGCTGCTGAAGGAAGGGATTATAAGGCGACTGCCCAAAGCCAGTCGCATTCATCATCATCATCGGTTGCTGGGGCTGAAACTGGGTGTTCAGGATGGGAAGAGACGGAGACATGCTCATCGAGGGCTGCTGGTATTGGAGAGGAAGCGAAGGACCGCTGGCAGACGTTTGTAGTTGAACAAGGTCCGCCCACACTCCGTTCTGGGGTTGTTGCTGCTGCTGAGGTTGCGGCGGCGGCTGCATCTGCATGCTGGGCCTCGGCTGTATTGCCACGACTGGCTGAGGTGCAGGTTGCGATGCCGAACGTGACTGTTGGGGAAGAGCGGCGGTGGACGGACGCGACGGGGCCGCAGGAGCTTGCTTCTCGAGTGGCGTGGTTTGCGGGCGGGGTGATATTGATGTAGCGGAGCGCGAAGGACCGAGCTTGGATGCGACCAAAGCGGCCTTGTCAAAGAAGCGCTTGTATTCGTACTTTGCTAAGCGGGAATGAGAAGCTGGGAAGGCGATAGGAACTGGTATGCGCTTACAGCGAATGTACTGCTCGAGGTCTGTGTCTCGCGTCGCGTCCATCAAGGGCGGCGGTGGAGGATGTCTGAGTTCGTTGGGGTTATAGATCGCATTTGACTTTACGTTTCCGATATTCTTCATGTTCTGGGTCGCGGGTGAGTGACATTTAGGATTACTATTCTGCTAGAACGAACCTCTGCTTGGTCTTTTGTCCATAAATCCATAGTAATACTCTTACTAAGGGAAGAATGAGAACAAGATCTATGCCTAGAGAACATTAGACGCACACTTTGGTGATGTGCGTGCCGATCTTCCGGTGAATGCTAGCACAATGCACGCTGGAATAGAAGGGTCCTCATGAGCCCCCCGGAAGAGACGGGGAAAGCCAAAAACATACCAGAGGAATATCCCCAAGCTGTGCGACGCCCAGCGTGGGTTCTTGGCCTTGCAGTCGGCGCATATGTCTTCAAAAATAGTGCTCAACCGACGCGGTCTCTCCTGTCGCGGGATCGCTTACCGTTCCCTGGTTGGAGAGCTAGCTCCTGGACCAGTTTCTGGCTGCGCTCGCTGGTTATCTTGGATGTCATCGTGGGTCGCCAAGGGAGAGAAGCAAGAAAGACCGAGAGATGGAGGTGCGACTTAAAGAAGGTGGGACCATGTCAGCCATTACCCCGTACTGCCCCTACGTCACATCTCTGACTTATTCTCCGACAACAACAATGCAGACCTCCGTCGAGGAATTCCTCAAATACGACTTTGACTCTGACCAGGACTTTCAGGTTGGAACCTGCTTGCCCTACTCTGCTTCAGCTTTGATTGGACATCTTGAAGCAAGGCCTAGCTAACATTCTCGCGTCCAATCCTGCCCCCGACGTCCTGACTAACGCGAAACTATATTATTTCAACCGGTACTGCTTTGTTATGCCCTATAGTCGCGCTCTATCCTAAATGTCATCAGTATCACCGGTGGGACGCTGACCTCGGGTGATCTGCCCGCGTCGGATGCGGCCTCGGAACCTCACACGCTGACGTTCGCCCAATTACAGGCTCTCATCGAGTCTGGGAGGGTCGACGAGATACCGAACAACAAGCCGATATCGGGGGAGCTGAATGTGGGTCGTCCCCCGTTGAACTGTATGCAACTGGCGTTGACGAGTATCAGGACGATCCACCGAGCCAGTCGACAGCATCTGTCAGAAAGAAACCATGGGAAACGAGAGAGCCGGCCTCTGTCGGGGAGAATACAGATAATGTTTCAGTTAAGATCGATGCAACTACGTAACCATTTTCATTGTATGCTTCGCGCAAGCTTCGCGAATGCAGTGCGTCTTGGAAATGCAGTTTCTCGACATTGTTGACATCTTCATTCGTGGGTCCTCATACCCCACACCAAATCATGCTACTTAGTCATACGGGCCCACTCCATGAGAGGTCAATCACGCCTGACCGATGGAGTGTGGCGCAAATCTTTCGATTTGTCTGAGAACTTTCTCCATGATTAGTGAGTCTTCCGTGTAGACATGAGATATCACCTCAGTTCTACACGATCACGGTTTTGATTGCAACTTTTGCGGTTCATCAAACGAACCTAGTGCGAACGGAAAACGGAAATCACGAAGCCCTCAGGCCTCAGGTGTGATCAAGGTATCATGTTACCGCGAATCATTATCACTGAGCAGTCGCGGACTCCAACAATTGTTTGTGTTTGGGCTCACTTTCCAGGGAGATTCCATGCATCGCTGCGCTCCTTCAGGTTTGCTATAGCTATCAGTGCATAACATTTCATCACTGAAGTGTCCAACGTGTGGCCACATATAATGAATGACAAACTATATGTTCGCACTCGAGTCCCACAAGGCATCTGTTTCAAACTAAAATACAAACGAAGGAACTTGATATCACATAGGTTGGTTTCCGAATCAAAAGCTACACCACAAAGAAACAGGTAGGTATATGCATGCCAAAGAAAAAACGTTCTCGAAAAAAGCCCGCACTGTTGTACTATGTGTGGATTTGTTGAAAAACACTCGGTGTGAAGGCATGTCACCGGCCAGCAGCAGCGGTATTGCGGGCGCCCGAGTCGATAATCATCGAAACAATATCAATGTGTGTCGTGCTTTGTCTACCGTTCCACTCCACTAGCCTGTAGGACCCCACATCGACGGGAGCGGCGAGACATTATACGCCTGCCCCGGATCATGCAAGGACAAGTGGCGCGTGTGCATCCCAACAGCAGCATTCGACGAGCTATAGTACGCCTCCGGTCCTCCATACTCAGAGGAGTATAGTCCCTGAGGAGGAAGCGGATGCTGAGAAAGTGGATATCTATCCATAAACGGCGATGAACTGGGAGGGAAATTCAACCCCAAACCACCACCGCCACGCATCCCGGGACCGATAGGCGGTGGACTAACCATCGGCTGAGGCGCTAGAGCAAAGGGTGCCGACGGAAGCGAGCCGGGAATATAGCTCTGGCTTTGCGAGTTCTGCGTTGACGGAATGGAGGACGCCTGCGACGACAATTGCGGGGGCCAGCTGGCAGCGTCCACGTCCATACCAAAACTTCGGGGGTGTACATACGGACTGTGGTTGTTGCGGCCGGCGTTGATCTGCACCGGCTCGTCTGAGGCGGTCGCCCATATCGAACGGGCCTCACTCTTGATGGGGAAAAACCGATGCTGCTCTCCCGAGACGCTGCGTGAGGTTGGTCGCTTCCCACCTACGAGGACATCGGAGAAGAGCAGATCCTGCGCTGTCGTAGCTGGAGCGGCCGTCATGGATTTCGGTGTGGTAAGCGACGGCGAGAGGTTGTTCTTCGCAGGGGATATGGGGAACCCGATGGGACTGAGTTTCGGGGACTGAGCCGGGCTGGGCTAACCTTGACGGGGGTGAGGGGAATGACGGGAGACCGCTTCAAAGGAAGGGGTATTGGGGACGCAGATGCCCTAAGGAAGTTAGCTCACGATTTAGGCTGGAGATAAAGGACTCACCTAGGATACAAAACTTGCTCTTCTTCATCGTCGTCGAAGTCCTCTTCATTCAAGTGGCCAAAGGCTTCAGCGACAACATCGTCGGTAGTCTCAGTCATAGTCTCGTCATCTCGGACTTGGTTGCAGTGAGGGAAAACACCGGACGCGTCGGCTAAAGGCAAGGACAACTTGAATGGAGAGTTCTGGAGGTGATTTGTTAGTAGACTGTTTATACAAAGGATGTTGCTTGCCTCGAATTCTGCCACCAGTTGAGCATCTTTGAGAATATCGCCAATGCGCATTAGATGCACAACATTCGGATGCTCCCCGACAGCCGAGACAGTACCCTGTCGACGAGCAAACAAGCCTCTCAAAGGCAGGAAACCTTCCATCTCCCTGTCCTCCTCTAATGCCGATGTCAACTCTGGTAACTGATTGGCAGGAAACGCGCTTCCGAGGATCTCGATAAAATCAGTGAGCACGCGCCAAAACGCAACGGTCTCTTCGCTGGTGTGCTCAATCAGGTACTTGATGTTAGCGCGCAGCCACTTCATACTCATACGCAGAGCGCCTAAAGTGCGGCGAAAGGGCGCTGTGATACGCTGTGCCAGATCCATGTCAACCGTATCAACTGATCCGATTTCCTGTAAGCCAACTTCAAGTAGGGCACGATGAAGTAAGAGGAGATGGTTGAGAATGCGCGTCTCGACAATGGACGGATCGAGAGTGGGGGATGTGTCCTTGGATTTCTTGTTGACAGGCGCACTTAGCATGCGATGTGTATATAGAGCGCCTTGCGAGGTGACAAGAATTTGAGGAATGAATTCCTCGGGGAGGTGACGCTCAGAAAGAAGGGCCTTGAATTCTTGGTAGATGGCGCTTGATTCTCTCTTGGTCAACGAGTCCATCCTGTAGATGAAAATCAGTCAAGATGCATGAGGGAAACAATGGTCGTACTTTTGCAGTCCGAGACGCCAGAGTCCATGGAGGACTACCATCTTATCCTTGAAGATGTCGATGCGGATTTTAGCAATGGGCGGTTCCGAGGCGACATTGTCCTCCTTTGAGCGGGCTTTCCACTGCTCGAGAGCCTTGTGCATAATTGTGCCCATGTTGTCCGCCGCAGTCTCGTAAGGCTGCTTAACACACAGCGCGAAGTAGTAGTGAACGAGGGACATGAACTGGTCCTTCTCATATGATGCAAGAATAGCAAGTTGGTGTGAGGGATTGCCGTCGGTTGCGACGAGAAGTTTAGCTTGCTCGTAGCAGCTCCGGGCCTTTGTGTAGTTCCTCGGGCGAACAAGGTCAAGACCTCCAGGTGGGGCACCTCTTCGGCCGCGACCGCGTCGTGGGGCGTCGTCGTGTCCAATTCTTGAACGGCCTCCTCCATCATTGTAGACCTCCCTATAACGTGCGATATCGCCCAAGCAAACGAGCGCCTTGCTTAGAATGTTTAATCGGCCCTCCCTCTGTTCGGGCAAAGGGACCACTGATACGGTCTCGGGCGGGAACTGATTGTGGTTCCGTCCTTCAGCTGGGGAATCGCCGTCGAGTACGAGGCCCAGTTTGACGAGGGCCGGCTGCGCTTCATCTAGCGCGAACGAACGGCGAAAGCGGAGTACGAGTTTGGTCCAGAACTTGTCCTCTTCGGCCAGGAATTGACGGAAACGCTGAACGAGCTTACGATACTCGACTGGGCCATGATTACCGTTCTGCTGCTGGGGCGAGGACAAGATGCGGTCAAGGGCGGTTATGCGCTGCTTGTATGATGAAATGAAGAGATAGGACGTCTGCATCCAGAGATGGTTCTCGGCATCGTGAGACTCGTCCGCGTACGGGTGTACCAGCAAAAGCGTTAGATACCGCCGACGAAGGCTGTCCTAGCTGTTGAGCAGGAAAATGTATAAGCGTGATGGCCAAAACTCACTTCTTTCGCTGGAAATCAACGTCCTTGTCAAATGGCTCCTTCTTCTTCAGGGACTCCTTCAATCCTGCATGAATACTTTTTGCCTCTCTGCAAGCACGGAGTCAATAATGGCGAGCAGTGAAACGGGCTGTTTGACCTGGCAAGTACTGTGGGTGTCGGTTGGTCGGTCATTGTATTGAATGAGCTGCCAACTATTGAACAGACATGGCTTTCGAGTGGATATCAGAATTGCTCTGTCAGACCAGTTTGAACATGGAATGCTTGGTGAGCGCCTTTACAAAGGTGATGGTGCGAAATGTGGGTGCAAAGTTTGCCGTTGTGTTCCAAAGGGGTTGTCAGCAGCGGCGGCGATGGAGCCGAGACAACGTCTATTTCCTGCGTCGTCCTGCTCGTCATTCTTGCCTTGCTAAACGTTCATTGCCATTATGCCTCGCCGCTGTGGCCTCTTCAAAATTGTCCTAGGGATGCTGGATGTCCCCACCTGATGGACACATCTCTAGAACTGCTATGCGAAATCTACCATCCATCTCTCAATTGTTCAAATTGTCTGATTATTAGGCACCGCTGGTCAGGCACGCCGTTCGCGTCTTCTTTGCGCGCCAATCTTTCCGAGTACAGTATACTAAGAGAAGTTCATCTATTCCCGCATGCTCCTCTTGAGATACGGGCATATATGCCCTCACCAACTAACTCTTTGTCGCGTATTGTAGCCAGGCCACTCCTGCTAGGACACCCTTTGCGTATCATTTCACTGAGTCGCGTATTATCCGGACCGCCCATCGTCGATCTTTGCAGTATAGGACTGGTCTGCGTTCTCATTTAAATTTCTACCTGCACTGTTGGCTGAGACTTGTGACTGGGATATACTCGCATTGTGGCCGGAATACACCAAGATGTGCGCAATCATCACCAGATATGAGGCGCGCATCCTCACCAGAATATGCGCGCATATTCACCACGATATGTGCGCATGGTCGCCAAGATTTGCGCGCATTGTGTCTGGTTCTATGTTCAGCGGGTACGTTGTTTAGATTCGATCATTGATGATTATTTCCAGACATGGGCCAACGCTGTGCGAACTTGTCGACCTGGTGACTAGCAAGACCCCGCCATTTGGGAGGCTTCTCACCGGTTTGCATCTAGCAGCCACGCATGATGCTCTGAAACGGCTTCCTCTGTTGAGGAACAACTCGAACAAACGATCACGAGAAAATGAACAGTATCACCTTCCGTATAAGCGGCGCAGGACTCTCGGAAACCAACAGAAAGCTGGTATCGTCATATCTACCTCACGTATGTCACCACCTGATGGACACATCTATAGAACTGCTATGCGAAATCTACCATCCATCTCTTAATTGACTCGAACACCGATGGACTACAATCTGAGCGTACGTGGCGCCACGCGTCGAACACTGCATCGACGTGTTCAATATCTATATCAACTGAGGACAGGCGATAACGCTAGCGCTGGCGATAGCCTTCCTGCAATATGTTCCTCAGCGCCAAGATACGCGCGGTAATTCATCCGAAATATCATCTTGCTCTGACTGATCCATTGGATTAGGCCCTCCTCGAAGCGTTGAGTATCTCGAGCACCATTGCATCGACGTTCATGGTGTATCAAGGTCTAAGCCTCCTTGTAAACTGCGAATCGCCACTCGTCGTCGTCCTCAGGTATGTCCTTCATCGTTGTCCTTCCCATTCTAACAGAGTGCACAGCGGATCAATGGAACCAGCCTTCTATCGCGGCGACATCCTCTTCTTAACCAACTTCGCATCGCGCCGGCACGAAACTGGAGACATCATTGTGTATCAAGTCGGTTCGCGGCAAGACATACCAATCGTACATCGAATTATCGAGACACATGATATCACGCAGAAATCGTGAATTCTTCTGTCTTCTGTGCTCTCGTATCATCTGAGAGATACTTGCAGGCCTCCTGAGCAACTCATATTGACCAAAGGCGACAATAATCCGGTTGACGATTTTGAGCTCTATAACGGTGTTCATTGGCTTGAGCGAAAGCACGTCGTGGGAACAGTCCGAGGGTGAGGGATTATCGATTACCTGCAACTTTCGTCATTCACTGACCTTCGCCAAGGTTTCTTCCTTACGTCGGCTATATATCCATCTTCTTAGTGAGATCCTTTGCATATCTGCTTTGAACCTTATCTCATACGGCGCTCGTAGAACGGCTTGAGAACTCGCATACAAAAATTGGCTAGGCATGCAGGTCCCATCTAAGACTTCACCAATGACATGATCCTTCTTTTCATTCGTTGTTTCTGCGGCCTTTTCCACCCCGGCAACTAGTGCGAGGCATTCACATGCCTAGGTGACCACGGCAAAGAGCTAGCTACTTACGCTATTCCATTACATCTGAACGCTTTCTCACCGAGATGGCTCTGACGACGCCCGCGACGAGGATACCCGCACGCCGCCGCCGCACTCTTCTTCATATTCGCCAACGCATCCCCGGGGCTTTACCTGTCTAACGGGAACGGAAGACATAATGTTCGAGACACCGTATACTTCGCCTTAGCTCCTCGTGCCCGTCGAGAATTCATGTGCGGCGGTCTTAGGCCTCACAATTTCATGCTCCCAAGGAAACAGTACTACTCTTCACAGGAATGGGGGTCCCAAGCAGGAGAAGTCTCTGTAAAGGGGGTGCGAAAAAAACGGACAACTCGAAGAACGCGAGGAGTCCCCAAGGCGAACCCACGCGCTGCTCAAGAATGTTCCTTGCTATAAAGCGAAGAGAAGTGGAAGGCCGGAGCATTAGGAGAATTGCCGCCGATCGATGGTCCGGCAGTGGAGTCGCGTCGCGTAGAGCACTTCTGTGTCTCTTGACCTCGTTTAACTCGCGTTTGTTTTTTTGCGCCCTGGCCACTTTTCGTATTTGGCCGCCATTGCGGATACGTCCTTCCTTTTTCGGAACCTCATGTCTCCAGATTCTCAGGTCTGCTTGGTTATTTACGACATACAGACGCGTCTCATGTCATTGTCTAAGCATGAGCATGTACATACTTGCTCTTCTCTGTCTTGCCGCTGTGATTGAACCTGACGTCTTCGACAACCTCAATCCCCAGCATCTGGACCGCGTTGAGTGCCCAGCATGCCGTGAAGATCTCGGGCACCCTCATGTGAGCTCGGTGAATCGGTGCTATGTGTTGACAACTGGCCCCCTTTACCCCGCTACTAGACCCTTCCGCTTGTAAGCCCGGGAAGCATTTGGACATATCGAGAGACCTGTCTCGTCGTGCCACCGCCACAAGCTTCACATTCGCAGCATCATTTCCCGGTATTCTTGGAGACTCAAAGCGTCGGAATAAGTATTCACCTCTTCTCAACTAGTCTCTCCGCCGATGGAAGAGCTGGTTGACATGGTTATCCCGTTCAGAAGGGAAGAAGCCGGCGGCTGTCCTGATGCTGATTGAGAAACGCTTTTCAAACGCCGCATCGATAGCTATGAGCCCCGTCGAGTTGGAGACAATTATCATGTTTTCCGCTCGCGGCTCGCGGCTGCAGTCCTAATCGCGGGATTGACGCGTCCGGCACGCGAGTAATCGCCAGGAGAGAGGGATCAATGATGCCGACGTCCTGATCCAGAGATAAACCGCTCGGACGCACTCGGGCTAGTGTGCCTGGCCCCGCATCAGATAACCGCGCGTGTGACTCATTTTTCCATGTTCACTTCCATGCTGCAATGCTGTTTCATTCTTATTATCATTTGTGAAGGGGTGAGGGAACTAGGGAATGAAATAGCTGGGTTCGAATTCATATCAGCTCCGACGTGCAGTGTTCAGACTGTCAACAGAGAGTCGCCATCGACGGCGCCATGGGAGTGAAAGAAAAGATGATTGAATCTACCCGCGAAGTGCTAGTGAGGGTAATTCTCTATTGGGGCATAGGTGATACATAATCTAGTGATGTGGCGTGGCGACGATCATGCACGAGGTGAGGGGCGAGGCAAAGGGTATATCTATCAGGGTTCCATAGAATTCCGACCAACTTACCCTCTGTATATAGACCTCACTTCGTCTCGATACCTCGACGAGCTAACTGTACATAACACGTGCGCTCTACACGTAAACTCTTTCTTTTCACTGGTCGACATGGAGGGTCTGCCCGAACGCGAGCGCAAGCATGCCTGTACAATGTGCCACAAACGTTTTGACCGCCCAAGCACGCTGAAGAAGCATCTTCTCGTGCACACCGGCGAAAAAGGTCTGGACTCTTGTCATTTACTATATTATTCTTTCAAACTTGCTCATTTTTCTCCGTCTGTAGCTTATCAATGCGACTGCTGTGGGCGCCGCTTTGGCGTGGCCTCAAACTTAAATCGGCATGTCAAACGATGCATCCTTCGTACTTCACCTACGGCAACCACGGCTTCATCCACCACAAGCTCTAATACGCCATCCCCTCCGCCTCCCCCCACTAAACGCCGCCGCCGTGCGCCGTCCCCGACCTTCTGGGTCCCCGCTAGTCTTCGTGGTTTCGTGCTTTTGGCTGCCGCCCATTATGGGACTGTCATCAGCCACCCATCGCCCCTCGATAGCTGGGATGAGCGCGATTCCTGTGCCCCCGCCTCCCTGAACCCGTACCATCCTGCAGAGTGGGCCAAACTCCCTGGGCCGGCTTTCCCCGTCCGCACCGTCGAATGGCAGCAATCAGACTACTATGCAGGAAGGGCCGCGAACAACGGATGGGGCATGGGTGTCTTGGGAGTCCGTGTATTCTGATTTCCCCATGTACGTTTTTCTCCATCGCGCTTTTCATATCACTGACTGACGATGGCCGAAATATAGATATCCCGTTTTTGATTTTTATCTTGTTGTAATGCCATCCCTAGCTGCTATTGCCGCCGCCGCTGGCGTAGCTTTACGAATACGTATTTGTTGTATGTATAACTCACTCCAATGCACGCTTGTATGTACACTTACCTCGTGTCTGCGATTTCCGAAATATCCGGAAACAGCTGGAGACTTGGACACTCGGAGTTTAGGCAGGGCCAAGACTCCTTGATGATGATCCCAAGGTGGTACGCGTCTATTGCGATATCAGGCTCGCCGCATTCTCCGGAACATAAGACCGACTTGCGAAGATTTAGACTAGGAACTGACACTAACTGGCATCGCTTATAAGACGACGATCCAACTCAATTGTACGGAGTGTGTGGAGATGATACGACCACTGTTGATATCCGGCGGTACTGAGTGTGGCGTAATTTATATAGTTCTCAGTCAACGGAAAATCACGATATAAAGGGACAGTGGTCAGGGTATATAATAAACATGTTCGTCAAGAACACCGGTTACAATGGAAGGACCTCATGTAGCATCTCGCCGTCTCTAAACCCGTAAACAGTCCAACGCGAGGACGGGTTGAGGATGTCAGCGCCTCCCATCCATCTGAAGTTGAGCTCTGAAGGCTTGTCGTAGATTCGAATGTACTCTTTCAGAACGTCGGCGACAGTAGTTTGTGGTCCATACACCACAGTGATATCCCGCTTGGTGTTGGAAACCGAGTAGACGCCGACGTGCACGCTACGAATCTTGTTTCCAGCGGCGCCACCAACGATCGCCAGGTAGTTGTCTGCGCGAGCTATGCCTAAACATCGTTCAAACCATTATTGAAAGCGTGAAGACGTCTGAGCTTGTACCTCTTTGAGTGTTTGCAGGCTCATCCTGTATCACTTTCATCGTCGAGGATTCTTCCAGAAAATGGAGCCACAAGGCTTCATCGTTCAGATAGAGCTTGAACTCAGGGAGCGCCTCTGTTCTTAGGTGGAACTTTTCGCGAGACGAGAAATTACAAAACTCCGCGATCGTTTGAACCGCTTTCTGTTAATCATGGGTTATCTTCCTGGACGAGCATACAGTGGGAATAATATACGGACCTCGAGATCTTGTATAGCCATCTTCGAGAATGGCATATACTTTTCTTTAAAGTTGAAGGTAACGATTGTCTGTTCGGCTTTGTCGAGGATGGAAGGGGTTCGCTTCAGTAGAGGAGAACGAGATGAAGCGCTTGATCGTCGTCTGCCAGTAGGTCCACGAGGAGCCTGATTCTCGACGAATCGGACAGACATTGTAGGCTAAGTAATGATGGTGTTGATGGAGTCGTCCTCGTCTTGGTGGTTTTATACGGAACCCGGACAAAGGCGTCACTACACCATGCTTCAAAAGGAAGGCCAGAGCGCTGGCCACGTCCAAGCGCATCAGATGCTAGAAAGGGGATATAATAACACGAGCCATGAAAGAAAACACGCAAGATTGGGCACAAGCGAGACAAAATACGATGGTCGCAAAAGACAATGAATCGAATGTTCTCTGTGTAAGAAAGGTAAAGGCCTGAAAAAAGCGCAAGGTCAAAAGGAAGAGAGACGCATAGACAAGAAGTACGTATGAATCATGGTTACACAGGAGCTCGGTCCTGTAGACAGCTTGCCAATGCCTGATGTTGAAAGCCAACAATGAAGCTATCATTACTAGGTGATCGCGTCGCTCGAAAGGTGTCATCAATGTAATCGCTAGAGCTTCAGCGCTTGCTTCAGCAGCAGTGTATGACAGAGTCTACCAAAATGACAGCTTTCGTATGTCGATGTCTTTATGCAGCCAGGTTGTGGCGGAACCTTCATGGCGAGTAGAATGCAGGCAATTCTTTGGGTGCGCTCGAGTAAATAGATTCATTTCGAAGCATCCGCCATTAGAGTCGAATCTTTGTCGCGGGGGATGGAAGTAAAGCGCAGAGGAAAAAGTGGCTTGATGGTCACATGATGGTAGTACCAGATTTTCCGGACTCACACGCACGGACCAGCACTGGATTTCCTCACCCACAAGGTCCCACAACTTACAACTCTATCGAGTTTACCTGAATTAAAATTACATTGCGTGATATAAATGCACTGAATGAATATATCTATAGGATTTACAGTGATTGACGTGCACTTCCCCACTGGAGTCTGGCAGCGCGTACTTGTATTGAAACGCTTGATGGCTCCGACTCGGACTGAAGTAGTAATGCTCTAATCACTTCTGTCATATGTAACGACAACGTAGGGTGACTTCGGGAATTCGGGAAGAGATGAGCAAGCAATGAGAACGCCTTTGACAGCGCCTCTACCGCCCGCCACGGATGTGGATAGATCCAATACCGGGAGTCTCGGAAGCGTCCTGGACAGGGGTGGCCGTCTTAAGTGAGCATCTGCCTTCGTCAATGTCGGAGGATCGAGTACGCAGATCTGTTGGAGACAAACCGCAACCCATTGATTGACTCCGAGTAAGTAGAAGCGGTGACATCGTTGCCTTCTAGCAGTTGCGCAGTCCTGTCCTGCAACGCCTGTCAGGATGAAGCGGATCTTCAGATGACGCTGCAATGGCAGTGGAGTCAGAAAAACTTTGATGAGTCTTTGGATAACGTTCTGCCGTTTTACGAAGCATCAACCATCGCGGTGCACGCAGCGTAACACTCATGTGTCGACCGTTGACAGGTCCAGGTAGGTTATGGATCTGCAGCGGATCCGGATTTAGGCTCGCGGGACGCCTGCTCAGATGAATTGGATTTACACTGGCTGACCAAGTGTAGACCTTCAAGAACGAATGACCTTTTGTCCGAACTAGGAAAGGTCAGGCTTTACACCATTACAGAGTATAAACTCAATGTCAACATGGATACTCATACTCTCATCAACAGGCGAACACGGTAATTCGGGCAAAGTGGCATGTGCTGCTTACGATTCCGAATGAGTGATAGACGCTCGTCGGTAGGTGGTAAGCGTGAGAATTTACCGAGGACTCAAACTGACAGCGCTTCATGCCTCCGGTTCTCTTTCACGAACGCACAAGCGCGATTTGCACGTTCTTTAACAGCGGCAGCGACGTGAAATGGCATCCTGATTATGCGAAGTTGTGCTGCGTCTGCAGCGCAAGAAACCCGAGCAAAAGTCGTGCGTGTTCCAGAAAACAAAGAACGGGCTGAATCCGAGTCGGAACTTGTAGATCTGCTTATGCCCCATTCGTGACGATACTAATCACCAGTCGTAGTAGCCGAGAAGCTATATAAAGCCGGCGACCATAATATCCTTCTCCAGCAGCCGTTCTCTAGTCTTCGACTTTTCCCATAATGTCGGACTCAGCCACAGTTTCCATTCACGAACGCGACGAAAAGCGCTCCCCTCCACTTTCACGATCTTCCACCATCCCTACTCGTCCCAATGAGAAGGCAGCAGGCGCGGTTGTACCTCCACCTCCCCTTCCACAAGTTAACTTTCTCGACCCCTCCATCGCGCCCCAAAGGAAGCTCTACGTCAAGACCCTTGTCATAGGCTGTATTTCCATGATCATCATGGTCTTCGCTATATTTTCCATATATTGGGGCGCGTTGTGGAAGGTGCCTGACCATAAACTGGTCGGATGGGTGAGCGCCTACCTCTTACCTACTTACCTACGTCTTACCTACTTACCTAGGTTGTCGACCTGGACGGTGGCTCGATAGGATCTGCTGTATCATCAGGCCTTTTAGCGGATACATCGCGCAGCGCGACCGTCGCATGGAGAACATTCACAGCGGGGAGTGCCGCGGAGGTATCTGACCTGATCTCCGAGCAGAAAGCATGGGTGGCAGTCGTGATTAATCGCGACGCCTCTACTGCTTTGGAGAATGCCGACACGAGTTACGATGGCACGCAGGCGGTTACGGTTTTCGTGAATGAGGCGCGAAACGAGAATGCTTTGTAAGTCCATGTGTACCATGAATCTTCATAAGCTAAAGACATCTTCCAGTCGCACTCTCATTCGCCCCTACGTTACACAGATTCTTATGAATATCGCAAACTCCTTCGCTGTCGCCCACGTATCGTCAGACCTGGTGGCCGCGTCTCCACAAGCCCTTGTCAGGCCTATCGGTTGGACTCTCGTTAACATTCATCCATTCAATGTTCCAGTAGCCTCTGCGATAACCTTCGTCGGCCTCATCTACCTTCTCGTGTTGTGCTACTTCATCGTCTTGGTGGGAGGTGCCGCCCGACTTAGCTCAGGCCTTGAGCCACGACTCACCACCGCTTCTTTGATCCGTGTACGACTCGCCAGTACAATTCTGTTCTACTTTACGATCAGTCTTTTCTACTCAACCTTGAGTCGTGCCTTTCAAGTAGACTTCAGTCGAAAGTAAGCATCTTCTCTACGATACAGATTCTTCTTACTCAATCATTTCCCCAGGTTCGGACGAGCAGGATTCCCCATATTCTGGATGCTCAATTTCACCGGCATGCTTTCTCTTGGTCTCGCGCTCGAGTCCATGATTACGCTGGTTACGCCCCGGTTCATGCCGTTCTTCATGATCTTATGGATTATTGTTAACGTGTCCACAACCTTCATGCCACTGGAGGTGCTTCCCCGCATCTACCACTATGGATACGGGTTCCCCTTCTACAATGTTTCTGGAGCGGTGCGGACCATCCTCTTCGGCACGAAGAATGAGCTCGGGCTGCATTTTGGTGTTTTGATTGCTTGGACCGCACTCAGCGTGTTCACTCTCATTCTCTTCCAATGGTTCAGGCGGCGAGGTCCCACCGTAGTAGAGAGCAAAGAAGAAGGCGCCGCTGAGGTTGAAGAGGGTCTTCGGAACTCCCGAGAAGGAAACTAGTGTGCTCATGATTTATGTATACGCAGTGTTATATACCCTACATTCTTGGCTAATTTTTGAATAATGCGGGTAACGCCGTTGATACACCGGCCTTTTCTGAATGCACTTCTCGTACTTCTAAAAAGTATCGACGAAGTGGACACAACTGGTTGAAGACACGTCAGAAAACGGCGGTGACAAAACCCGTCCAACAACGCGCCAGATAGTTAGGAATCCCTTCAAGTATGCCAGGCCGTAATAAATAGAGTCATACAGTCATCCAGAATTTTGCTTGGGCCAGGAGTACCGTGTTCAGATTCGTCGTCCATGTCGAGGTGGTGAGGCGCGACGCGTTCGGCTAATGATCGGGTGTGCACGTGCTCCGTTCAGGGCTCGGCTTCGGTTTAGGGTCTCCGCAGAACACAGACCGCCTCTCCTCCTCCCACCACAGTTCATGCAGTAATTTCCTCAAATCCACACTTAATTTTTCGCTCTACTCCCGGATTTCTCTCTCTTTTAATTCCGCCTTGCGATGAGTCCTCAAAATGCCTCCAAACCTGCCTCCCGCACCATGGTTGTATGTTCAATTTCCACCGAAAAATAATACGCAGTATCCAACATGTCCTAGATTGGTGTCGTCTTGTTTTATCTCGTGGCGGCACTTTCGGTACGTTGCTTTCCTCTGTTGCGCTCCTCGACTGACTTATTTCGCAGATGGTGATGGCGTACGTGTAGCCTTATCGTTGCTGCGTCCCTTCTAATACGCCTTCAGAAACAAATGGGTCCTCAATACGACGACGACGCCTCTCTTTTTCTTGCAAATGCAACTCATGATAGCTGTCATTCTCTTCGTCATCTCGGATGTCATGCGTTTCCTCCCGACAGGCTTACCTTTGACATTAAAACATGCAAGGGGCTCGTACCTATGGTCTCTCTCAATGTTGTCGGTCTCAGGTATGCAGTATCCTACTTTGTGATATTAGCTCTCATTCCTTCTAGTTTCAGCAATTACACGCTCAAATACGTTGACGCCTCCTTCTATCAAGTTGCCCGTGGCCTGGTCCTGCCTTTTACCGTCGTGACGTCCTTTGTCGTCCTGCACTCACGCCCGTCTCTCCGCATCATTGTTGCATGCACTGTCGTCACCATGGGCTTCTTCATTGGCGTATTCCTGGATGGCACATCCGTTTCGCTCATTGGCATATTCTTCGGCGTGGTTAGCTCGGCAATCACTGCGATGCATTCTGTCGTTATCAAGCAGAGCCTCAACGTTGTCAACGGCAGTGCCCTCCTCCTTTCCTGGTACACTAATCTGTTGAGCGCGATGGTCTTGTGCCCGATCGTCGTGCTTGCTGGTGAAGGGACGGATGTGCTCAAGTTGTTCTTTGGTGCGGATGAGTTCATCGTCGCCGACGGGGCATTGAGCACTTTAGGGACTTTCCTGTGGGCTCAGCAATCACTGGGGCTCTCGGTTTCATGATGAGCATTGCCAGCTTGCTTTCCATCAAGGTCACCTCCCCATAACCATATGGTTTCGTCTGCCGTGCGTGGTGTTGCTGCGTCGTTGCTTGGAATGTGGCTGTTCCACGATGTCATCACCACGTAAGTGTTCTGCCTCTTGCTTATCTTTGTCAACTAAACATGGTTTTAGTGGACGTGCTAGTTCCATCGCGACGATTCTGTTTGGTTCGATCTATTACACATGGTGAAGCACCAGGAATCTCAGACGGGACCCTCCAAGGAGAGCTATGAACGCGTACCTATGGAGGATGTAGAGGCGGGCTTGAGGAAGAACGGCGGTCCTGAAACGAAGCCTGAATAGGGTGGCAGCTTGGGTTGTGGCCGTAGACTGGTTCTGTATACCTGCAAACTATATAGATGGGTCGCTGTTTCGAACTCTGTATTTAATCGTCTCGTACAGTACTGAAAGAACACAATATTTTCCATGGCCTATGAGTATATCCGTCAAATATCCGTCGTTCGGGCCTTGTCACCTCAATTGACTCATGATCATAAACCACCCACTCCCTCACTCTTGCTAGACTCAAACAACTACCTCACCCAAACTATCATTTCCACATCACACAATAATCAAATCACATATACTCAGTCACCGTCCCGCATAATGACCACCCATCTTTGCTTCGTCTCTTCATTCAACACCTCCAGTCTGTCTCCCCGCGTACGATCACAACGGCACGCTCGTCGATCCTCACCACTATCATGAAAAACTACGCGGACCAACAGTCATCATGTCGTTTTCATTGATCCACTGGACAATTGACGAGGCAATGTCGAAGAAGCAGCGGGAGAATAAGAAAAAGCTGGATCAGTACTCTGCTACTGGCAAAGATATGATGATTCTTGTGCCCTCCCGCATCTGGGGTTATGGCATCACCGAAGAGGAGAAAGGTACTAGTGTCCATCCACCACGCGTCGCCGTCCAAGAAGACGAAAATCACGCAGTAACTGACGACAATTCCGAGTACTTACAATACATTATCCAAAATACAACAATTATGGTTACTTATGGTCAACTACTCTCATAAATGAAGCAGTCTAGCAAGTGTTGTAGTCGGCCCCTGTCTATAAATGCATGAGCCAAATTGACGTAGTGGGCCGTTTTTGGGACGAGGACCAGGGTCGCGTCATAATACTCTTCTTGACCGCTTTCATCGACAACTAACAGACTATCCTAGCCCGTCCAGCTGTGAGCGAAGAAAGAAACTTTTTGCGCGTTGCTAACCATCTGCAAAGATCATGGGCTTCCAAGATCTACCCGAAGAGCTGCTGATCTCCATATTCAATCATCTTTCCGCGTTTGAGTTAAACTCTTGTCAACGTACATGCCGCTTCATCAACGATATAATCTCCAACTCGCTCAATCTGCGCTACCAAGTGGCTCTGGAGATGTATGGCATGGCCCATAACCCAAACTGCACGCTTGACATCGCTGAATGTCTACGGCGACTGGAACGACACGAAGAGGCATGGGGAACCTTGACGCCCGTGTTCACAAGGACGCTTGACGTTGAAAACAACGTCAGCGGCATCTACGAGCTCTCTGGGGGCACGTATTTCCTTGGCGCATCCAAGGAGCGCACGATTCCGTTTCTTCGTCTACCCACTGATTCTGCTAGTCCTACACACTGGGACACCTTGAGGGTCGATGGCGAAGTCGTGGATATAGGCATAGCATTGTACGAACATGATCTGTTCGCGGCCATCGTCCTGTGCGTGCTTTCTTTGTCATATAACATATACCGTGGCTAACCAATGTGCAGCGATCCAAGTCCCATTCTGAAGATCAAGTTGTACAGTCTTTCAACCAAGAAACCACACCCTCTGGCGAAGAAACATGCTTTAAAAGTACAGGACCACACCGTGGCTCGACTGGCTGTCGGTGTAGAGATAACAGGCGACCTCCTGGTCCTTGTTACTCGCGAGATGGTCCTTGACGTGGTACCGGACACTGTATATGTTTACAACTGGAAACAGGGAACGCTCCTCAAGGAGATTGTGGCGCGTGTGGATCCGGAGGACGGCGAACCCGTGCAAGGTTTCTCGGGCCTCGCCTTTCTCACTCCCACCATCATCGTTCTCCCCAATCTCGCAGAGCGTACACTCGAGATATGGTCCTTGGACGATTCATCGACAAATGATCCCCTCGTGTCCTTTGACCTCCCCGCACTCAAAGATGGGATCGAGATTTCTCACATGGCGTGTCGCGGTTCCCCCAACCCGAACGCAATGTCCAAAGACCCAGACCACGCCTTCCACCCAGCCTACCAGGATTCCCTGGTGATCTTCCACATTCATTTCGCGTTGAACGAGCACACCATTACCACCTACGTCTTCTTCGTCCATCGACGCACGTTGTTGTCTTTCTTGCCATCTGCGCCTCAAAAGTTCGCCGACCCGGTCCCATGGCAGGACTGGGGACCCGGCAATACGTTTTGGATGGCGTCTGGCAATATCGATTGGATTACGACGACTTCAGGCCAGCGGCATGTGATGAGCAGGGAACACGGATTGTATCTCTTCGACTTTAATCCCATTGCGGTGACAATGGCGAAGCGTGGAATGTACAAGGGAAATAATAAAGTCGTGGAGGGTGAGCATAGCATGCAGGATGTGCCATTTATGGAGAATCTGGGTGCTCGACTGCCGTTCGTCATGAACTGCACGCAATTACCTCCCGGCATTGACGGAGTCTTGATGGACGAGGAGCGGATAATGTGTTTGAAGGCAAGTGATTTGTCTATCATGACCCGGTTCTCTTCATCCTCAGACCCCACTATCAGAGAAACCATACAGGAAGGATAGCCCAGATCGAAATGATGTATTTTGGTTAATGCAGAGTATTATGTCCTGGCGCTGGACGCGACACCTCAGATTCATATCTCCTCACCCCCACCATTGGAATGACCTTCCTTTTTATCGACATTCTGCTCTTGGGTAGCCGAGCCCGTTTCTCGTCTCGCCCGTCGACGAATTCCTGCGGCCGATTCATACCCGAACAGTTTGACGCGTCCCTTGTATAGGACGTAAACGGGCACAGCGCCACTAAAATGAGACTAACCTCTTTCCACTTCATATACACCAGAACGACGATAAGGGCGATCCAATAAAACACGTAAGAGAGGATCGTACCCACTGCAGGCAGACTTGGTTAGTCATTTTCGCTACAGGCGGAGGACAACGACCCACGAGATCCGTTGTTGGACCACCCAAGGATGGCGTTGAAGATCGTCCAACCTTGTCCGCTAAGATTGTCGTATGGATTGCAGCAGTCAAGATGCCAGACGTTGCCTTGAACACGGTACGTGCCTGGTCCGTTTTTTCCCACAGCCTCATCAGCATCTGTTCCCAGCAAGACGTTGAACGCATGTTGTTCAAAGGAGCGGACCGCTCGCGAAAAGAGTCCAGCTCCGATGAGAAGCAGCAGGTTCGTCATGACGATGAGGAAGATGGTCAAAGCTGGATACCAAAGGTGATTCGCACGTTGATTCGTGGGTGGGACGCGGGCTTACTTACTAGTGCGGCTAGCGAATTCGTAGACGAGGAAACCGCAGATCAGGCCGGCGACGATGCCTACGATGGCAGCGATAGGGATGGATGTGGCTGCCTGGCCGAGGGAGACGCCTCCGACGAATACTACGGCTTCCAAACCTGGAGTTTCTCAGGTTATAGAACGCTTGTCGAGGAAGAGGCAGCGTACCTTCGCGCAAGACTGTGATGAAAGGTAGAAGGAACAATGCCCACTTCCCGGTCAGATCTCCACGTCGATCTGAAGAGCCGGGTGAGAGGCTGAAGGATATGAAGGTGTGTAGAGCATACGAGATCCATCGAAGGCGCGCTGAAGCTTGATGCGCCATTTAGCCTTGGCTAAGCTACGTTTAACAGGTCGTTTGGCTAGACTGGGGAGACATTACCTCGATCCATTTTGAGCATCGTGACTCCCATGACGAAGATCATCAACGCCGCAATGAGTTCGAAGATACCTGTGAGGCTCAGTCTTACTGCACGGACATTGAGCATTGACAAATACTGACCTTCCCAGAGCTCCTCGGATTTTTTCCAGAGGTTGGAGGCTTTTGTGAACCATATCGCGATGAAAGTAGCACCGATCGCAAAGGCAATGAGTAGGCCGGTGCCAGCGCCAGCAAAGATCTCGAGGTTGTTGTAGGGGCTGGTTTCATTTGAACGAGCAAGAGGGAGACGTACCTGGATGCGCAACTTGCGAACGAGCCTTTTCCGGGCGACGGACGCAGAGTCGTCCTGTTCGAGTTCATGTGCAGACGTGGACGCTACTGCCCCTTCCTCTCCCTCCTTGGGCGTCTCCTCGACAGCGGTGGATTGATGTGAAGGATGGTCTTCCTGCACGATCTGCTCTGCGAGTCCTAGGAGGACGGAGATGATGATCGCGGCCTCTAGCGTTTCGCGGAAGACGATGAAGAAGATGGGCACGGAGAAGAGCTGCTTGGCCATGGTCGTGGATGGGGGTAAAGGAGCAGGATGCTGCTTTTGAACGCTTCCGCCAGACTGTGTTAATACCAGGCTAAAATTAGGTCGGTGGCTGGTTAGGAGGTTTTCTGGATTGGGTACGCGTTTGGGTTTACAGGTCGTCTTGAGGTCCGGAATTCAGTGAATTCGGCTGATGAACAGGCGTAATGAGGTTGTCGCGGCATATAATGATATGGTAGCTGAGTATCTTGATTGCTTTCAATTTGAAACCAGTAGCATTGAAGTTGGGACGACGTCGAGTGGTACCTTGCCAGAAATATTGCCATGCGTACGTTGAACGTCCGGAATTCAGTGAAAACAAGCAGAATGACGTTGTCGCGCAATCATACGATAATGGCGTGTACTTCTGGGTATCGGGGCGGGAGCATTCTTGTTGATTTCAGATTGAGCTCTCAATTTGCAACCAGTAGCAGGACGATGTCGAGTGGTACATGTCATTGTCAACTTTGCAAGAATTTTTTTTGTGTGGTACACAGAAGCATCAGACGTCGACAAGTGAGTCTTCTGGATTCTGGATCTGGAACAATCGCGCCGATACGCGGATACCGTTTCTTGTTGGCGTGTTGCCAGTGTAGGTGGCGTATATTTACGCCGTGCACATGTTGTTGCTGGTCTGAGGACTCATTAGTAGCACGTTGCCACGACTCCGGGGCTTCTTTCATTTATGTCGGCCTCCGGTCACTCCAGTTTTTGTCCGTATATGCAGTGTATCGCTGCAGCGCAAAGTAACTTTTACTTACCTTAAATGCGAAGATTGGGTTCTTGGATGCTGTACACAATCAATGATGCATCGGGATAGTCTCCTGGTCGACTGAGACGCGTACGACGGCGGGGTCAGGGGCGTTGCCAAGCATGGGATGTTATTGCTATATTTGGTGGTGTTGTTGATTTCGAACCCTCTCGGCAACTTTCTGATATTGTCCTCCTTGTTTCTTGAAATCGTCTTTGAATTGATGTTGCAGTGGTCGCTGGTCGTCCTGTAGCCGCTCGTTTACTCAATGTCGGTCTTTCTCAAACATGTCCTTGCTCATTTGCTAACGATAACTAGGGCACCCATGCAAGCACCTCAGGTCAGCCTGCGGGAACGAATTGCAGCTTTGCAGCAACGAGATGCCCGGTCGACGTCGCCGAATCCGCCCGCCTCCTCCCTGTCCTCCAATGCCGGCGCTTTACGCGCTAAAATTGCGAAATTCGAGATGGAGGGAGCAGTACCAGCACCGAGAGGAAGTTTTGGGATGGGCGCGCCGCCTTTAGCGGAGAATGGGCAGCAGAAGCGGCGTGGGGAACTGTACGGCAACCGTATTCCCAACCAGACGCGGCTAGCCAGTAACCCTCCACCGTCGAGTCTGGGTCGTTCAACATCGCCGCTACCGACGACCAGGAGGAATGCGTCCATGTCCGGCTCCGACTTTGATAACTCGGAGTCGAGCAAGGAAAAATTGCGTTCCTTGTCGGCATCGCCTCCTCCCTCGATCGAAACAGACAAGCCAAGACGTCCGTCGTTTGCGACAGCATTGGACATTGCGCGAAGGGCCGATGCAGACACCCAATCACGCGACATTTCCCCATCCCCAACGCCTTTACTTCGCAGGAGATTCTCCTCGTTTACCAGCGACGATGCTCCTCCACGTGTCGCCGCACCCGACGAATCCACGCTCGTTAATTCCATTGTACGTGTTAATATATACCCTTGACAAGTCTAACATCCTTCTAGGCTGTACATTTCACGGGCGATAGCATACTACCACAGACAACAGGCGACAGCTTCATACAGCCAAAGTACTTGCCGTCTTTGCTGACTGAAGCGGACGAAGAAGACGAAGACGAAGACGAACTATATCAAGAGCTGGAAATATCTGCCAATAATTCTGCCGACCCGATCGCCCCGACTGTTGATTCTACCTCTCCCTCCGACAATCCCGTAATCTACATCACTGAGGAAGCTCCGGCCATTCACACGCCGCACTTACCTGTGGGTGAAGACGAGATTGGGTTAACCGAGGATGAGGCTACTAAGGCCGCTCCTCCTAATGCCATCTCAATCGTCGTCGAGGATGCCGATAATACGCCTACTCCAACGCCAGAACCAGCACCTACAATTTCCGCAAAAGACGAAACGTTACCTTCTCGTACGGTAGAAGAGAAGACGCCTACGCCTTCGTCTCAAACTCAAGATTCCCCTGCTCTCACTTCCTCACCATCTACCTCTGAAGCTCGTCCCCGTCTCAGCGGCGATACAAATCCTGAAGCGAACAGCCGTTCTGCTCGTCCCATATCCATGTCCAGTATCATGTCTGATACGGATTCTCTATTTACCATGCCCACCTTCCTCGAGTTGAAAACGACCCCGCGATATCAATACAAGGACATGCCTGACTCGCCATTCATCATTGCTCCTGCCACGCCATTTGAGTCGACGCCTGTAAGGGAGCGCCCTCCGAGCATGCTTGACGACAGCTCTGGGTCTTCCTGCAGTTCAGACTCGAGAGGAGCCACGTTTGCCCGACAGCAGGACCAGAGTCCCATCGAGACTGAGTTTGGCGTCGTTACGGTGCATACGCAGTCTCATTCGTTCAAACTCGGGACCCCGATACAGGGCTATAGCGAACCAGTGACTCCTACGGAGGATCGGTTCCTCCCTGGGACCAAGTCATTCTCGGCTGTGGTGCATGGCAAGATTAGGGAGGTGCATACCCTTCACCCGAAGAGTAACCCTACCGTGCCAATGACGCCACAAATGCAGCGTATTCGCAAGTCCGTCGTGGAGCCTCCGCCTAGCCCAGGGTCGGGCGACCTCGCACTACTCATGCAAAACGCGGCGTTGCTGGAGAGTAGGCTAGAGAATGGGGAAATTCCAAGTGAGGCTGCAGCTCCGGCAATCGCTACTGTGCAGGAGGAGGCGGAAGAGGAGGAAGCGGCGAAAGAAGAAGCACCGGTAATAACTGTTCCTGCCCCGCCGCCAGTGGGTGCAGCCAAGCGGCATAAGCGAACTTTCAGGATACCGCAGAATCTTGGGAAGAGTAAAAGTGTGCATGGGCACAGTCGAGAGTCGAGCGCCAGCGCCTCTCCTGAGGAGGTTGCACCGCGGACCTCGACTGGAAGTTTCCGGATCAGGACTAAATCAGGATATGGGTCTGCGAGAGAGTCTTTGGATGATCAGGTCCCGCCGATGCCTGAGCGACCACAAACCCAGTACGCCGTTCTGCAACCGATGCCGGAAGGTGAGGTCCCGCCTACACCGCCTCCGAAGAGTCCGGGCGCGTCTCGCTATTTGGGTAGTTTTCGGCGGTTAGGTAACAGGCATAGTGTCTCGACATCCTCGGAGATCTCGTCGGACGACTCGATTCCCGTCGCGACTCCGCCTGACCATAGTGTGGAGTTTGGTGTTAGGGATGGGCTGTCATCGCCTCCGCCATCAGGCATTGCGTGGCCGAGTGTGAGTCCCAGTCCCAAGAAGGGAGGGACGGTTGGGAGGGCGGCGTCGTTTGCGAATCAGCTCTGGACCAGGGGGAGAGCGAAGAGTGGAACGAGTATGGTTAGCGTCGCGGATGATGATGGTTGGTCTTCATTATGTTCTGTCTTACTCTTATTTGCTAACTAGAAAGATAGCTGATCGCGCCACACTGAACTCGTTCAAGGGTGTCAAGATCCGTTTACATCGCAAACCCTCTGCACCGACTGTTCCCAAGATCCCTTCTGAGATATCGGGCATTATTGTTCCGCCTGTTCGATCACATTCCTTGCACGCGCGTTCGGACAGCAAGCTGGTTATACCGTCGACTGACACGTTACCCAGAATCTCCCCAGCGCATAGTCAAAGCCAGACCGTTATTTCGTCGTCATCTGATACCATCAAACAACCTCATCGACCTGTATCGTGGGCAACGACGTCGTCTACCTCGCCGGATACCAGTTTAGATCGCGACTTTTACGACGCGTTCCCGTCGCCGCCCAGGTCACACAGTGCACATCCTAGCATTGATTCGCAATCTAGGGGTTATACAGCACCAGCGTTGACGAAGGCATCGTCAACCTCGCCTCCACCGTCATTTAACATGCCTCCGTCATATTCCAGTGGCGCGTCGTTGAGCCGGACGTCGACGGCGGAGACGCACAAGCAGCACTTGAGCTCTATGGACTTGTTATAATAGTAGACGGACGGGGGCGGATCTTTCGCGAAGTTACTAAATGAAGAGGATAAGCATACTCACACACATATATCATTATCTACAATACCTACATCGACGATATCTGCCTACTATTTTACCCTCATTTTCGTTTTATTTCCTTTTTGGTTGCTCTCATACTACAAGCTGCTTGGTTGCTTTGCTTTCGTTTCGTTTTTTTCAATCCATCGAATCCTCCCGTTGTCACTGTAACATATTCATTACTGCTGCTCGAGCAATATGTTGTTCTTGGAGATGTAACATTCTTTACCTTATAATTAATGCGACTGATTCGAAATGGCCCCACATTTGTTTTTCATGTCAAGTCGTCAAGTGGCGGTTGAACGTTCCTGAATCCTCCTCAAACATTGTAAGCCGTAGGAACACCGGAAATGATGCAATTGTAAATGTGGATGCTGTAAGATGACATGGTAGGTAGGTGCGATGAATACAACACGGGCTAGTATCAGCTCAGTCAGAATCAGAGTCGATCTATAGAAAGTGAGCTTTACAAAGCCAATTTGTTGAGCGAAAAACTCACAACCATCTTCCCCTTCGCCTTCGTCGCAGCAGCTCGAGTCGACGACCGGCCCGCTGGGGCGAAAGACAGCTGCGACTGTTTAGCTGCCGAGGCCGCTGGCGCCTTCTTCTTGGCTGGTGCTTTCTTCGCCGGCGCTTGAGATTGACTAGAACATCGTCAGTTCACATGCCTTGCGATCAATGCAAAATCATCACCTAAGAACCGCCGCCCTTCCCGTTCGCTTCTTGGGCGGCGGGGCAGGCTCGTCCTCGTCGTCATCCTCAATCTCATCGTCGTCCGGTATATCGATGACCTCAGCGTCAGAGTCCGAGTCAGCCTTCTTCTTACCGCGCCCCTTGGCTGGTGCTTTCTTGGCTGGTGCTTTCTTTGCGGGAGCTGCTTTCGCGGGAGCTTTCTTGGCTGGAGCCTTCTTTTTCGGTGGAGGTGCGGGTTCGTCAGAGTCAAAGTCGGATCCTCCACCGCCTCCGCCGCGACCCACGTCGACATCCATCATCATTGAGTCTTCGGAAGCCGCGTCGGATTCGTCTGCTTTTGCTTTGCCCTGATGATATTGTCAGCGGGAGAATGAAGCCTTGCAGCTCAAAACAATACCTTTCCTTTAGACGGCTTGTTCTGGGTAGCGTTTTCAAGATACTCCTTCTCCTGCTGTTCCTTTGCTTTCGTCAACTGCCACACACATTAGATTAACGATTTACGAGAAACAACGATCAAAGCATACCACTTCGTCTAAGTCCTCTTCGTCAAGTTCACCAGGCTCTCCGCCATTCGCTTTGACACCTTTCATCATCGATTTCAAGGTCTTGCCGACGTGCCTGCACATTGCGTGAGTAAGATAGTAAGAAGTTACGAGGTAACCCACGTTTGAATAGCGTGAATGTCATCTTTCTCAACGAACATCTGGATGGCGTCCGACATGCCATTCTCACCCAACAGCTGCGGCTCCTGAGCCGCAAGAAACTCCTTCACCAGCGTCGCGACTCGGACCTTGGCCAATTTTTCTGACGACGTCAGATCCGGATCGTCTATGCTCAGCTCGGGCTGATCAACAGACACCTTCCCGGTCCTAGCAGCCCTCTTCGAACGAGTGAAAACAAGAAGATCTCGAGGGTTCGCGACGCGACCTTGGAACTCTTGTCCAAAGCGAATAGGATTGGACATGTCGGAAACGCCGGTCGTGTCCACCTTGAGCCGGACCAAGGGAAGCATGGGTGGCATGTCTTCCTCCCCCTGACTTACCGCCAGCGCATTGCGGTCCGCTGATTGTGCGTTGGCAGATTCGATGAGCTCGTTTACTTTGATTTTGAGATATTTGTTGATAGAGATTTGGTCGTTGAGTTCAAAGTTGTATTCTGAGGCGAGGTCACTGACGGCAACTTCCTCGATGACGAAGGGGCGAACGGTGCGTAGTGGGAGTGGCGTAAGCTGGAAGTCTTTGCCTTGAACCTTCACAAGAGCGACGTGCTTTTCGATAGCTTCGCCGTCAGCGAGGGAGGTGGCGACGGATGAGCCGGGTTGACAGATGTAATAGTTCTTCCCCGCCACCGGCTCTGGCACTATACGACAGTCGTGCTCGTGGCCCCAGATGACAAGATTGATACTGTCATCGAACATTCCTTCAGGCACTGATTCTTGCGGTCCATGTTTGACACTGAAAGAACAGTGAACTCGGAGTCTCAAGTAAGATCTGGCGGTCATACCGGTTTTGATGTAAAAGGAGTATATTGAACCAGTCGTCCTTGTTCTGTGGCATGAACATGCGCACTCGATTGCTTCGCAGTTCAAAGTGCATGCGCTGGTCCTTGACGTTTCCGATACCGTACATGCCGAGATGTGTGTTGCCCTTACGAAGAAGCACTGGACGTACAGCAATACCTGTCGTCGGGGCTTCTGCGTCTGACATTGGCAGGTCAATTTTACCCATGTAGTTGAGAAGACCGGTGACAGAAAGGACGTCAAGCGCGCATAATGCTCCTTCCTGAGATAGAATAAGCACATGAGCTATGGGGGGCGGAACTGCACTGACCGCGCCAGCACCTTGAGGATCGTCGTGATTGCCGTGAATGGAAAAGACTGGTATACCGACATTGAAATTGGGATCCTCGTAATTTATGGCTGGAAAACTACACACATGGATGAGTAACAGAAAAGGGAACAGGGCGTTTACATACGTGAAACCGTCCGCTTTTCCTTCGTCCGGGTCGCTCAATAGTTCGATTTGAACAGGTTTGTCACCCATGGTGTATTCTCGAAGCAGGGCGATTGTACTGTAAAGGCAGTTTCTAGACGGTTTGTTTTCGTGAAAGAGGTCGCCAGCCAAGAGAATGAAGTCGACCTGACGACGACTTGAGCGCCTGATGGAGAACCGTATATTGGGTGACATACATCGTGTTTTCTTGCGAGCTGAAGAATTTCTCTAAAGGTGTTGATTGAATCTTGACCTCTAACAGGATCTCGCTCGAGATAGCCTATATGGTTGTCTGTCGCCAACAGAATCTTGATTGTGTCGTCTGGAACTGTGCAGCAAGAGTCATTCACGAAAAAGTAGAATATTCCCAATCATCATACAGTCATCCAGAATTTTGCTTGGGCCAGGGGTACCGTGCTCAGATTCGTCGTCCATGTCGTGGTGGTGGTAAGAGGCAAAGAGGCGCGACGCGCATGAATCAAGTGTGCACGTGCTCCGTCCAGGGCTCGGCTTTCGGGTTAGGGTCTCCGCTGGGTGGCGTCCGCCGTCCGCACTCAGCAGAGTCAGCACTGCTCAAGGCCACGCGTACAATGTTTGGGGAGGACGTGTCGCAAGACAGAGTTCACCGCCGCATCTCGGTCGGGTTGTGAGGAAGTCCATGTAGACTCTCTCGAAGATAAGTCATTTCTCTTCGTCAGTCCTACCAGAGTTGTAAAGCTCACTTTCTATAGATCGACTCTGATTCTGATTGAGCTGATACTTGCCCGTGTTGTATTCATCCTATTATGTCATCTTACAGCACCAACATTTACAAATTGCATCCTTTCTGAATACATTCGTTACGATATTTGAGGAGGACGTGTCGCAAGAGTCAGAGTAACGACATCTCGGTCGGTTATATATGCGAGAAAGTCCATATAAACTTGCATGATTTCTCTTCGTGAGTCACCTTAAACCATGCATACGATGCCCCCAGCCTAACAATTTGGCCGACCGTATCGGCTGGCGTTCAAGACGCGGCGCGCCGATCGGATTTGCCGTTTCACACGGTGCCGACAGTCTGTATTTGTGGCGCATCATTCCTGTTCGATATTACCCCGACCGATGCGGAGGAGGTCCAAAAGCTCCGAGACAGCCCAGGAACGCAGCAAGATATTAATGCTACAATTTGAATTGAAGTATTAGGTGCAGCGTACAACAAAGCTTATACAGTAAGGGAGGTACTGAAAGGGTGGGATAAGTTACAAGGGGGAAGAGAAAGGAACGTGGTACAGACACATCAGTAAAGACAGTTTTCGACAGCAATTAGAATGCGGAAAATCGGGTATAGCATATTCAAAAACCGAGGGGAGAGCGACAGAAAACAGAAAGCTTTTGAGGGATTATCATACGAATAAAATATCGAATAGCCTGACGGTAGAAGAAATCGATGGCTAGCAATCTAGACAGGATGGGTTTAGAGGATGAAAATTGAAAATTGAAGAAGCACATACCAAAACTGAGAACACAAACTTGAACGAGCGCTAAAATATGCAGACTGCGCGTCGTCATCGTCAAATGACTGAGCTGGCGACAGCGGGAAAGAATACTGCACTGGGGTGCGCAACTCGGAATCTGAATGGCAGCGCCTCGCCAGATGCGGAACAGGCGTCTGCATGCCCTCCAGCGACACATCGGAATCCTCCTCATCAGAGTCCGTCATGTCCACCCAATTCGTTTCCGATACGGGAACTGGTGGCGGAACGGCCGCGTCGGGCAGCACTACATGACACGGATTATGCTCCGGCGTTAGCCGCGTCTTGGATTTGGTGTCGTCGTGCAAGGTAAGGGAGAGAGGAAAGGGCGAACCTGTCCGTTTATGATTGCCACGGCGGCGCGGACTGAGAGGGTTATAAGGAGGACAGGTGTTGAAACGTGACACAGGCAGGTCAAGTGTCCAATCTGCGGTCGCGTAAGGGTGACGTTGATAAGACGAGGAGCTGCTGGAGCTGGTTCGGGTGGGAGATGGAGTAGAAGGTGGACTTGGTAGAGGACACGAAGGTGGGGCATAGATGTTCAGCGGAGGAGGACGCGTACGGGGACGGGATTTAGACTTGTTTGGGGTAACACTGATAATCTGAACCGAGCCTTTGGCAAATGGATCCTCGAGTTGGTCTGCAGTAGATGCAATCTCTGCACTGCTGCAGACAGATACAGCGTAGGTTGGAGTACGTGGAAAACCAGGAGTAGTGGGAGAGGATTGATACGAGCTGCGATCCACGGAAAAGACCGAACTGGTCTTGTTAATCACGGCAGCCTTGGCTTCGAGCTCCCGCCGAGAGGCAAGAGGTAGGAATGGCACGAATTCAGTCGATCCGGGAGCCATGAGTGATACAGTTGGGATGGGTGTTGTCCGGCTTTCAAATCGCTCGGGCCTCGGTCGCGGTGGCGAGACGAGCTGTTTAAATCTGGAAAAGACCGACGACGTCGAGGTAAGGCGGCGCGAGGGTGAGTAGGAGGCGCGAGATGGGGCGCGGTAAGGGAGATGGATGGAGACATCTGGCTCGTGATCCAAGTCCAACGCGGACTCGACCAGAGACGCAAACTCGTCGATGGAGAAGGGAATATGTGAACGAGTGGACGCCATCGAGGACAGCAACGAGAGCAACGGCGGAGATGATAATGGTTAAGAAGAAAGGGCAACCCACTTGCTAATTGTATGCCTTCGTTTTATGCTGTCAACAAAAGGTTATATAATCGATCCTCGACGATCTGGCAGTCGCGCATCAGAATTCCGCCACAGGCTTCTTTCATTTACGCGAATCGTGTCAATTGCAGCGGTTGACGTCTTCGAGTGTACTATTTGCTACCGGTCCAGGTCGGAACGGTATTTTCCAGATCTTTTTGCATGGACGGAAAGTATTCCTTCGACCGCAATTTAACATGCGGGTCAAAAGGTAAGAAATAGCCGGGCTTTGCCCAAATAAAGCAGAGCTTTATTTGGGTCTGAGCAAACCGAAGAATCTTGTTGTCAGCTGCAGACTTCGAATTCTTGTTGCCCACGCACCCCGTGATAGCAGGCCCAGATGAACCATCCGAGACACTCCCGAGATGTCTCGACATTTGGTAGATACGTCGCGCATCTGTCAATGCGGCGACAGAGCGACCAAGGAGTTCGTGCGGTATGTTCATGTCACCGAGGACTTTGAAATTCGTGCAGGTAATACGCATATACTTTGAATATCCATCGAAGCTTTGAGTCGTTCAATCTGCCAGATTTGTGCGAGTAGCCTTTTACGCCAGAACTGAATCTTTCAGAGGATCGGGTCCAGACGATTGAAGAGATAATTGTATATATCGGCACCGAGTAACAGTTGAAACGCTGATAACGCATCGCTTGGACACCGGGGCATTCAAATGGAACCGGGTGGCGCGCTTGACAAGCTTTAGGCAGTCTCGCATGAGCAATCATTCTATTCACGTCCAGCACTTGGACGAACTCACAAAACGTTCTATTAACTACGATGAGCGACCAGTCATGACATATATCATGGAGCTCCGGTAAGTCTGAGCATCTCGACGCGCAGTTTGCGCCACACCGTGGACAGACGCCGGATCATTTCCGTCTCTGCTCAAAAATCAGGAGCATACGCGACTGGCCCGTTTATTCCGTTGCCTTGGTTATGATTTCCGTCAAGAGATGTGCCGGTTGGCCGATTATTTGGCGGAGACTAGCGCGTCTAAAGGATTCGCATAGATTCCAATCCACGAGATGGCCTGTCCGATGCATGAGGCATTTCGTCGATTTGAGACCGATAACCGGTAATCATTTTTCACAATGCGGAGGCTGCAATGCCGTTCAAGGACTTCAAACTTGCAGGTGGAGAGAGGCAACAGAAGGTGTGGCTGTGTTACCGTGTTTGTCTAACTTTCGATCTGGACACAGCCACATTGAACTTTCTTGATGCACGACCGTAACATATACAAAGTGTTCCCAGACTTTGAGGAGCTGGCTAAGGCTTATCCACCTCTATACGCGCAGTACATGTTCAAAATACGCCCCACTCCTTATCTGACAAAAAACCCTAGCTTGTTATCTGCGGCTTCTCCAGGTTCACGCAAAACGATCGACTTCAAGAACGAAGCATCACAAAGGTAACTGCACGTCTCCCTGCTTAATTAACTGTCTTAACACGGTTAGATGCCTGACCCAGGCCCTCCTTCATCGTGATTTTGGTCTAGCAATCACCCTACCTGACGACCGCCTCTGTCCTCCGGTAAGCGTGCTCTCCTGTTTGGACTGTGTCAAAATGTGGACTCTGAAAAGGTGCCTAACAGGTTAATAACTCTGTTCTAGCTCCAGAGTACTCGTCTTACTACACTCGTAAAGGCTGAACTACATCCTCTGGATACAAGACATCTTGCTTGCTCAACCTGGCCCTTCTCAACCACCCGCCGTTCGCGGGATCGATATGTGAGCACGCAAAGCGAATCTTTCCCTCGGACAGCTTGGTTAACCATACTCAGCGGAACAGGCGCGTCCTCTATATATCCGCTGCTAGGATGCAAGCTCGATCCGTCCTGGACTTTCTTGGCCACAGGTGAGCTAGACATAACGCTTGTGTGGTTATAGTCACTGACGGCACGCCACCCTAGAACTAGACGAGCGGTCGCTCCAGTACGCCCAGGCCAATGTCTCGCAAAATCATTTGGGTCACAGGATTCGTCTAGTACAAGCCAAGGCAGAGGACACGATTCTTCCGCTAGATGCCTGTGTTGACGAGCAGTACGTTACTTCCTGGCTAAAAGGCACTCGCCTCACGTGTCCTCCCAGATTCGATTTCACTATGTGTAATCCTCCATTCTACAGTAGTATGGAGGAAGTAGAGCGCTCCGCCGATGGAAAGGCGCTTCAACCAAACGCGGTTAGTTCGTGGATCCATTCAGTAAAGCCTATGTATTGAGTTTTTAGGTTTGTACAGGTGCGCCAGTCGAAATGGTAACCTGCGGCGGAGAGGCTGGATTCGTCATACGAATGGTCAGAGAAAGTGCTCAAGCCAAATTATGGTGCCGGTAAGCTTCTTTGACCTCTACACTACTGAGCTCAGTCTGATTTGTAGTTGGTACACGTCTATGCTTGGCATGATGGCTTCTCTAACCCAAGTCGTCGGTGTTCTAAAAGAATTAGATGTCAGTACCGAAGCGTTATCTACTGCTTCGCTGCATTCTAACAACTGATTAGATTACCAACTACGCCATAACAGAATTTGTGCAAGGCCAGACTCGCAGATGGGCTATCGGCTGGTCTTTTACCAAGGAGAGACTCCCCGACGTACGTTCGTTTATCTTAATCTTATTCCTCCTCGGAGTAACGTCCCCGTTTTCCTAGTCGATTTCGCGCATACCAAATCCGGCCCTTCGCAGTCTAATGCCCATGCACAATACCGTGCGCCAGCCTATACCCGCGGCAGTGAACATTTCGGCGATTGTGGCGAGCATTGAGGGTATAGGGATCTTGCGCAACGATGGCTTGATGCTGATCACGGCGAAAGCGGACACTTGGTCCAGGAGTGCTCGACGGAACCGGAAGCGTCGAGAGGCACAGGCCGAGGAAGGTGAAGTCGCACTAGTTTGTACTGCCACGGTTCAGCGCGACGAGGAGATTGTATATCAGTGGGTGCGCGGAGAAGACCGCGGGATGTTCGATAGCTTCTGCAGCCATGTAAGTCGGAAGGCCCTAGCTCGACAGTGATGGCGATGCGGAATGCGTATTATTCTAATGGTCTGTCTCGTGTGGCGCTCTTCTGCGGGAACCGGATCACGAAATATACGGTTCTGTGGTTAGCGGGCGAGGGCTACGATGAAAGGGAAACATCGCAAAATGTAGTTTTCTGTGCACGAAAGAGTACTTCCGTGCATTAAAACCGCCTATGACAGTGGAGTCAACTTTTATGCATTTTATGGCTGAAGCGCTGAAGGACAGATCCGTCATAACTTGAACAATATCTTCAGGAACCATACCAATATGGTGTGGCGTACAATGATGTCTCCCGTGCAAATGATGCGTTTCGTTTCCAGGGTTCAGTATTGATTCGTGAGCGGAACAAAGGTCCATCTTAACTTATGAGCGGAGGTGTGGAAATATTCGCCGGAATAAAAGGCTACTTGAGCACTCCCAGAAGTGAGGTGAAAATGACATTGATAACGAGAGGAACTCGCTGGAGATGTAGATACTAGACGACGCCATACTGAGATTGCTGCAGGAAGATGGGGACTTGGAACAGCGTTCAAGTTATGCGTAATGTTAGATTCGGCAAGTGATGCCAAATATGCGGAAGACACACCTGCATCATCATGTCTAGGTCTGGGTCTGACGACCAGCTTTACGACCTCCATTCTCCTGCGACCCCACATTGAACACGTTTACGTCTCTGATATACTACTGAAAGTGCTGTGTGTTGTCCGTCGATGTCGACGTTAACGGAGTCGGAGCCTCGGGACCGCGATGACCTTGCGTCCTACTTTAATCGCAGCGCCTATGTTGTCCACTCATACGCTGACCGGTAAGTTTCCTCGTTATGTCTCTGAGAATCCAATCACTAAATACTGCAGGTTGGAGCATGGATACGCGCGCCCTGCTATAAAAACAGCAAAGGAATTGTTTCAAGAGCATCCTATTCCATTTGTCCGTACCTCAAGCAACATGCTCCATCCATGTTTTGACATTCGTTTGCGCAGGTTTTCTTTTGCTTCTTCTCTGTCCTTAGTATCTTCCCGATATTATTATTCCTGTGCGCCCTCTGGCTTTATTCATGACTTGCTGCTCCTAACACACGTCAAGATTCGTTTCAGTGCTTGTAACGCTTTCGTTCGTGTTCTTCGCCCTGAGCTCGGCTCTTCTGGCTTCCGCCGGTTTTCTTTTTACCGCCTGTTCGTCTTCTCTGGTCGCGCAGATATTGTCAAGCACTGACGATCCATACAGCATGTCTTCTCCTACTCGTGCTCTCCACCAACTTGTGCATCTCTACATTCCCCACTGTCGCTCTATTCTGGTCGTACACCGTTCTTCGTCTCATCTCTTTGACTCGCGCCGGTGGACGTGCCGGTGCGGCTCAGTGGGTTGATGAAACCAAAACCTTCGTCGGCAGCGGGCTAGGCTTCAAATCCGCACCTAAGACCGAGGATACTGTCAATGCTTCCCCTCGCTCGGAAGGGTCCATAGTATTGGTTGACGAACGCGTAAATGTAAAGCAGGTGCCATCACAGGACCCAGAGAAAGGCGTGAAAGTCGAGGACTGACTGTGAGAATCTAATGTGACATTTACTTGTACGAATTCAGAACTATACTTTCAAGGTCCTCCTTCCTCCCGAATGCAAAACGAATCTATATTATGCTCCATCCAACGGAGGACTGTCAATATTTGCTACGACGTCAGCTTTGTTGCCCTGCTGTCCATTATGGTGGCTAATCGAAAAGGACAGGTCTCATGAATTGGCACGTTCCCGCTTCTTCTGTGTCATGGCTCGGTAGATACATTGCCTCTGCAATGCGAATGACCATTATCAAATGAACGAGCGATCAGCCATAGTGTATTCTCCATCAGCCTCACTGCGTTGATACATTATCTGTTTTCATAACATGCCGACGTTGTACCGTGAATAGCGCAATCGGCTGCTTGTCCGTTGCTTGTCCGAGGAAAAGGCATATGCTCGGGATGCCCAACAGCTCTTATGATTAAGGCGATAAGACGTTCCCAGACCAACTGTTGGTCTATACGACATGGGCCGAGCAACATTATTGTCTCTTTCCCTGTTTGCTTTGATATCTGGAGTCCTCTCCCAGACAGCGCCGGCTTACGGACAGGTATGTAATTGCACTCGGAGCCCTTACGCATAACTCAACGTTGCAGTGTGGGGGAACGGGGTGGACCGGTGCTACGACATGCGTGTCCGGATATACGTGCACGTACTCAAACGCATGGTACTCGCAGTGTCTTCCCGGAACCGGCACGGCGGCGCCCACGAGCAGCACCGCTCAGCAGAGTGGTACGGCTACTACAACGGCATCCGGAGGCTCGACGACGCTTCAGCCCGGATACTCCTTCATTCGCGCTGTGGTGCGTTCGTGAAGCTTTCGGGCATTATATCCTTCATGCTTAGAACACGCATGATTGACAGGAAGACCCCAATTTCCACAAATACCTTCGGTCAGAAGTCAAGTTCACCGTCTCGCAAGCCGTCCTCGGGGAACCTGGTGATGCTGCTCAGTTCCAGATCACTGGGGGGCAGCTCATTCAGAACGCAAATGGAACGCCACTCTACGCGGTCGTTGAGACTCCTGCAGATTCTACCGTGAAAAAACTTGCAGTGTCTTGGTCAGCGTCGCCTTCTACATCTGGCGCCTTCGTGTTTAGCGGAGACACCGTAGAATGGAGTTCTCCGAATATTACTCGACCTCAGAATAATGTTCGCAATTCGTTCTCATTTTCTCTTATTCAGCTAACTATATGTAACCTTGAAGGCATGGCTCGTATGCCCTGATGCCGCTGGAAACCTCGACCTGTATATCAATTTGGGCGCCTATGCGTACCAAACGCCAGCAGGATGTGCGGATGAGACGATCCACGCATATACCGGGTCTACAGCTACGGCGTAGACGGATACGTCGACAATCTCCGGAGCTAGGAAGCCCGTTGCTGATCAGTTCACAGGACGAAGTCTTCGTGAGTTAACCTTTTAGCCTTTCTATATTGTCCATTACGCCATGCTTCGTTTCGACACATTCAAGTAAAAGCTGCCGACGAGTCTCGTTGTTACAAATGATCATGGGTTCTTGGTTACAAGCTTTTGTGAAGGGGGCCTGTTTGTGCGTATGGAAACTTCTCACGCCAGTGCTTTGCGATCTCGTCCCTTCGAGCGACCCACACGTCCGGCTTCTGAGAGATGTATTCCATGAACCTAAGGGGGGACGTGCGTGAGGAACCATCGGCATCATTTGTGGGGAACGTGTGCTCACTTCTGAAGGCAGCGGAATCGACCGGGTCTGCCAATAATGCGATTGTGAAGTCTTGACATCCGTTAGCGTCAGGGACGACTGGAATATCACCATCAACATACCCGATGGTCATCATCTTGGGACGACCCTCGACGCCTTCTTGATAAAGGTAATCGAATGTCTCTTTCATATGCCACAAGAAGTCATCGGATGATGACCAGCCCGAGCCCTTGCATAGGAAGCGATGGTCGTTGCAGTCTAAACTATATGGGATGATCAAAAGCCCCTCGTCCTTGATACCCTCGGACGCCAGCGGGCTCTCGACCCAGAACTAAACGCGTTGGGTTAGAACACGCTCGGGGCGTTGAAAAAACACGGACCGGAAGGTCATCGGCATAGCTGTCGGAGCTATAGAGCAAGGGCAGGCCGCGTTTATGGTGCTCGCGCGCGATGATTCTGGTGCTCTGGTTGCTTCCTCGGCCCAAGTACCATCCGGCAGGTACATTCTTGTCTCCTGTCAAACTCTGCAGTCGGTCGATGCCTTGCGAGACATGTGCGGCCTCTTCTTCAGGTGTCGCGTCAAAGTAGGAGCGCCAGCGGTTGCCGTGGCACGCTATCTCGTGGCCGAGCTCAGGCAGCAGTTTTCCGTATTGAGGTGCGACCTCGATAGCCCTAGCGACTGCGTACGTCGTGAATTTGTAGCCGTGTTTATCGAACAGGCGGAGGATTCGAGGCAGTCCTTGGCGGATGCCGTATTCGAACTAGCGGTGCACGGTCAGAACAGTCTTCTCTGCGACGGTGGAAGAGACAAGCTTACCATCGTCTCTAGTTGCTGGTCGCGTCTCCCTTTCAAGGGTTCCTTGTGGAAGGCCTCGTGCAAGTAGCTTTCCGCGTACTCGTCGCCATTAGCAATGGTGCTTTCTCCTCCCCTTCTCAAGGATCAGTGGACGTCGAAGCGATGAGGACTTGTTTACTCTTCAAAGTTAATGACGAAGCTGACAGCGATCTTGGCGCCATTGGGCCAGCAATCTTTGGGAGTATCCCATCCGTATCCCACGAAATCGCGGTCAGGAAGAAAAGGAGGGCAGTCCAAGGTGGAAGGCATGAGGAAAGCGGCGACGTTGGGTTTCCGCAGACATTACTACCGTCTCATAACGGGATCCAGGAGGTGGAGTGAGGTCCTATCGTCGCGGACCACCGGCAGAGTATGCGGCAGGCTTCGCGTATTTGCTTTTGAGCCGGCAGGCATCCCTCATGCCAGCCCCTTACAGCTTTAGCTCTTCCGAGATAGATGGATCTCCTTACAGATTTGAGAACGGTAGAAATCTTGCTTCCTTGATTATCTACCCGTCTTGCCCCCTCGTCCTCCTCTTTCTCAGTACCAACATGCCAGCTCTCGACCGCCATGCAGAATATCTCCCCGACCGGCCTATGGTTGGGTACGGGATGGAGCAGCCTGACCCACAGTGGCCAAATGGCGCGAAGATTGCCATTTCTTTTGTGCGTGTTAACCGACTGACGCACGCCCGAGGTTGACGATTCTCAGGTCATCAACTGGGAGGAAGGCGGCGAACGCAATATCCTGGAAGGAGACAGCGGTTCTGGTTCGCCTCTTCATCGTCGTCTAAGCCCTCTCGTACTTACTTACACTTCCCATAGAAACATTCATCATCGAACACCTCTCCAAGCCCTCAATCATCGGCGGACGCGACCATATGACAGAGTCCCAGTTCGAATATGGTCCTCGCGCTGGTCTTCCCCGCCTGATGCGTCTATTCAAGAAGTAATGTTTTTGAACACTCTAACGCGACCTGCGCTCACGTCAACTTGTTAGATACAACATGACATGCACCATGTACACGGTCGCGGCTGCATTGGAGCGCGCCCCATACCTCGGCCCAATGCTCGTCGAGCAAGGGTTCGAGATTGCCTGCCACGGCAACCGCTGGATTAACTTCATGGACGTCTCGCCCGCGGAGGAGGAGAAACACATGCATCAGGCTATTGATCGGCTACAGAAATACACTGGCGATACGTCTATTCCCAGAGGATGGATGATTGGGCGCCGAAGTAATGTGAGCCAGAGGTTGTATTGTCGCGCGGCAAAGGAAAGAGGTTTGGAATTTCTGTATAGCTCTGATAGCTATGGAGATGATCTTCCAGTATGTCTTATGGTATGGTTTGTTACGACTTGCGTTGATTGACGCCTTGATAGTACTGGCTCGAGAGTCCGCTCGCATCAGAAGGTGAACCCGATGAGGGAATGCTAATTATTCCGTACACCCTGTGAGTCCGCCCGTCTACTGTATTGCACATTCATTCCCCAATCTGATTTCGCTTCTAGCGACTGCAATGATTTCCGTTTCGTAGTCGCGGGGTCTGGGTGGTCCTCTGGGGAAGACTTTTACAAACACCTCGCATGTTTAATTGAGTCGTACGTTAATCATCAACTTACGCTATGTCTAGGTCGATACCTTTGATGTTTTGTATGAAGAAGGCCAACTCGGTCAAGCGAAGATGATGTCCATCGGGCTGCACAACCGATGCGTGGGTCGTCCGGGACGGCTGGCAGCCGTGGAGAAATTCATGCAGTATATTTCCACCAAAGAGGGTGTTTGGGTGGCGAGGCGAGACGAAATTGCGCGGCATTGGCGAGAGAAGTTTCCATACGACCCCTCCAAAGCGCAAGCAAAGGTAGTCGTCCAATAAGGCTAGCGTATTTTATCGCCGTGGAGTACGTGTTTGATAAATCATGATTAATCTTGTATGTATTCACTTTATTGCTGCACTAGCGTGAACGAAACTGCCTGCCGTTGAACGTGGTTGAATCATTATTTCAAATTTGATCCTCCAAATCTACCATGTTCGCGCGCGCCCAAAGCTGCGCCGGGAACGGACAAAGGAGGTCATAAAAGTTCATCCTTCGTCTTCCCATAGGAAGATAAGCTAGAGTCATTGGATCCCGCAAGCGCTGGCTTCTCTACTTAATCCTGAAGGTTTGCCGACTCATATATCTTCATGTCTCCCTTGATCGGCCACACAACATAGGAAGCGAGGTACATCAACGCCGCGGTACGTTAGCAGGAACCTATACATTTCGCAAGTAATGAGAAGCAGAGATTCCGGGAATAATGAACGTTGTTAAAAAACTTACGAGAACATGTTCATATGTTGCGCGGTTCTGGAAACGCGTACTCCATTGGGCGCTATACTTGCTGCAAACCTGGTAGAAAATCATCTCAACAAAATAAAACCACGAGGTCCTGATGAATCTTACCGAGTCATGCATGGTGCCAGCGCGAGAACCGTGACAACCGGTGCACGAACATTCCATCCCTGGACGCCACAAATATGCTCGGAGCGCACTAGAGCTAACCGAGAAACCTTGGTATACCATTATCGGCCATTATGCGATCCCGTGAAGATAGCAGTATGGCCCGCACAACATCTAGTCCGGCAAAGCTAGGCTGCGTATCAACAACGACAACGAAAGCTGTATCACCGAGGATGTCCACCCTACGCCGATGGAGTGGAACGGATGTGCTCACGCTTCATGCCACGAATACCGGCGGAAAGATCACTCAGAGCATAGGAGGTCTATTGGGGGCGGACGGCGGAATGATAGATGAATGCGGGAGGTGACTCTGCTAGTAGTAGTTAAACACGATCCAATAATACGAAATAAACAGCAGAGGCAAGATGAATACCTCGAATGGCGGGAATTAGTGACATAGCCATCTAGCGGTCCCTCATCCTCCCTATACTCGCTGGCACAGGAGTAATTCGCCCCAGATATACAAGCTGGGCACGTTGGGCGTGAAGCTTGTCGAGACGCTGGTTTATGAGAAGCATCTGGCTCAAAGCCCTATACCGGCTCTGTACTTCAACGTTGTCGTCGATATTCGATGCTCAGACCCAACTCATCAAAATATCCGCCCGTTATATAATCCGCAGTGAAAAATCCGCCGAAAGCAGGATCTAGAGGGAGAAGATACTGTTCGTCGTGCCACCGATAGTCTCCAGCCACGAACCGCGCAAAAAACATCCACGATTTCGGCAAGCGGCGTGATGGTATGGCGGCCCTTGAGAACATCACCAAGTTGGCGTACTCGAACCAGGGCGGGAATGCGCCTGCCATGCCCCAATCGACCAACCACACCTCTCCTCTTCCATCCACCATGATGTTGCGCATGTTGAGATCCATGTGACAAAGGACAAGCGGCTGGGTAGCGTCAAATGTCGGGAAAAGATGCGGCTCGAACATCCCGTAGTACTGGTGCAAGTGAATGAGAACGCAATGGCGGAGGTGGTCGTACCAGTCCGCCATAGCGCGATAGGATTCAAAGGGTCCCCCCGAATTCCGTAAAGTAATACCCACTGCAAGGCAACGCCTCACCTGTAGAATCAAACGGGCCTGGCACGTCGGGACTGGGAGAGGGATCTGATGCAGTTCTTGAAGGCTTCTACGTAGCCTCCACACAGTCCACAGCCTTTTCCACCAGTTCATCGTGGCCAGGCAGCCTCGAGCACGTCGCCGTCCACATAGTCCATCACGAGCCAAAACTTTGACAAGCGAAAGGATTCTCCTGGGCGTACAGGAATGAGGCGGCGTACTTGCGGAACGCGGAGGGAGGAATGTGAGGCGACATATGTCATGATGTAGGCTCATGCGCGGGGGCCCTTTTCACCACGGCGTCTGGGGTGATTCTCCAGGCGGTGGGGCCTGACCAACTTGTGTGCTCATCAGTGATCCCGAGCGCGGTAGAGGAGTCTTTCCGTGCTGCGTCAATCATAACTAGGAGTTCTTCATCGGTCAACGCATCAACCGACGACGGAAGCAGGTGGGCACTAACGAATGATACACGTCAGTACAGCACAGGTCAGGTAGAGATCAGAGAAACATACGATGAATGGGAAATTCCCATCACGGCTAAGC
>JADNRX010000335.1:0-59263 GCA_015501595.1 Hymenopellis radicata | reverse complement strand
TCGTGCGTCCATTGTGATCTTATTCCCTGTATTCGGTCTGACGCAGCTCGTTCAGTACCTTGTAGCATGGCTACATCCAGGCGAGTATCGTTCTCTGGAGCTACCATTCACTCTTTGGCATTGTTTCTACGGTTGTTGTCGTCAAGCCCGAGTCGGCCTCAATTAACATTGATTTGGCGAATTAAAGGCGCGTTTCTGATGCCTTACATATAGCGAACAAGTAGAAAACGAGTTGAATGCTGTTTCCTAGTGTAGACAAAGCCCTAGTAGTATTTGGTTAGATCTGAGGAATGTGAAATCTGTTAGAAGGACAAAAGTGAGAGTGAAGGGAAGCATTGTGCACCTTTAAATTCATGAGTAGGAGGGGACCTGGATAAAGAAGGTATTTCTTCAACAGGTGATGAAGGGACAGCCTTACTACCAGGCGAACAAGAGGCATTTTGAAGAGCACTGATGATGGACGCCCTCTCCTCCTCACACAAGTTATCCGCGAGACGCATCAAGCTGTTCATTGTCGCCTTGCAATCCTCCTTGGAAGACGGTGTAGGAGATGATCAGCGCGTAGTTGAGAGATGGTCGCGGTAAGATCCAACACTTCCAACCTGTTGGCCATGTACCATAGTAGCGGCGTCGATCTCCGATCTCCACAAGCGTGTCCAGTAAGCGTGAACGGTACTCAAGCGTCGAACCAGGACTTCCTTCAGTAAGATCACGAAGGGCAGCTGAACGAGCAACATGAGCACGGACAGCCCAGTAGAAGTAACAGCGCGACTCTTTCCAGACGGCAGGCTGAGTATCCCTTCGGCCAGTACGACTAGAAAAGACATCAATGTAAAGAAAGAAAGAAAGGAGCAGCAACTTACTTATGGAGATTTACCAAGAGAAGAGCCATTTGCTTATACGTCGGTATGAGGATCTGCGTGCTTGGAGGATCGTAAGCACCCATGGGAGAAACGTAGTGACCGATTTCTCGATCCCAAGAATCAGAGGATTTAAGGACAGGCAGGGCGTCTTTGACATCCGAAACATACGACATCTTTTCCAAAATATGAGTAGCGCCTTGGAGATCGCTGCTGGCGGTAAGGTGAGACACACCGTTATTGAAGAAGACAGGCACGGGTCAGGTACGAGACCTCACCCAACTCGTACCGCGAGGAACAAAGCACTATTTCCCTGGGACAGATCTAGATTAGAGTGCGTCGACGTGCGTCTCCGGTCTGGTCACTGTCCGCTCTGTCTCATCGTTTTCCATGTTCATTAAGTGTCTATTGCCGTCCGGACGTGCCATGACGAGTTTGCGCGTAGTGCATCGTAGGGTTTTGGGTTATTAGTGTATGTTTACGTTCAATAAGTATTTGGACTACATGCCAGTAACACTTCGAAACCGAGCGAGAACCGTCCAAGATCATCAAAATCCTCTGGCACAGTCGATGAAATCCATTAGACCAGAGCAATGAATCCGGCTGAGAGCCAGAGGTTCCTGGTCCAGTCGTCGTCGATCTCATCAACGCAAGAATATAAGGAGTTAGCGTACAGACGGCAGCCATCGCGTAGCCAAAGTGCATTCATCGACGCGAAGCCAAGCATTAGATACAACGTGTCGACAACTATTGTCGGCGAAGGACGGCGTGAAAGGGAGCGGCGTTGAATTGTGTGCCGCAACTGGGTATTCTATCGAAGGTATGGAAGAATATTCAGTCAATACTCAAGCAGAAACAGACTTACAGACGAGAAGGAACAAATCAACCTGCATCAACTAGCGAACCCCGATTAGTAAACTCCATGAAAGCAGCGTTGATACATTCATTCGCATGGCGGCGAATCCGTGATGTGGCGTCCTAGATCTAGAGGACGAATCAAGCACTTTAGGAGCGCCGTCTGTGTCGTCCAGGGAAACGCGAGCAGTCGAAGAATCCGGACTATCTCGTTATTAAATCCGGACCATCTCGTTATTAAATCCGGACCATTTCGTGGTCTGGTCGTAAAGGCCGGTTGACGAAGGCTCGAATGAAACAGCACTACAACCGAAGTAGGTAGAACGACAACGAGAAGAAAGATGGGAGACTTACAGCGCGGCCATATGGAGTAGCAGACTCGACGTTTTATGAGTGGGACGGTAAAGTCGCGTCTTGGGTGCCGTCGAAGACGACTGTGACAAATGTCAGACTAGTAGCGACGAAAAGGTGACAAATGGCGCGCAGTAGCGAAGGCGTTATTGCAGACAATCTGTGCAGTCTAGTAAGTAAATGAGGTGGGGTGGGCGACAATAACGCACCAGCGCCGTGCTCAGCAGCACCAAAATGGGAGAACGGGCTCCTTCAACGACCTACACGCGCCAATGTCAACTGAAAGGGCGCTTGTGGGCGTAAATCCCAAGACGGCAGGTACAGTGAGCCTCTGCTACTACCGTCGAGTAGCACGCTGTCCGGTAATCCGTAGCCGGTTATCCGGCTGTCCGGAGAGCTCAATATTTCACGTAGGAGGAAAGCCTATAAAAATTTAGGGTTTCAGATGAAAATTAGGCTGTAAGAAACTTGCTAGAATTCCTGTGTTTTAGCAGCATCTCTCACCTGATGAAAATGTGCAGAAAACACAGGATTTGCGCATGATTGTGTTATTTGACGAAAGGCTGTCAAAAGCCGACATTTTGGGTCTGATTCAGGAGCCCTGAAAGGAGTAAGAAAGTCCATATTTCAACCAGATCTTGTCTCAAGCATCATGTGGGTAAAACACAGAGTTTTTTGTGGAAATCTTCAGAATCACGCGCTGCTGAAAACCCCGAGTTTTACCTCGGTTTTCCCATTGCAGCCAATGGTGCCGAAACGCCGAGTTTGCCGGGCATTTCAGGCAGCCCGAAACGGAGGGACAACCTTGCTTTTTGAGTCTGTCTCTGCTTACTTTTGTGAGGTGAATAATCCTATATATTCAGCAGATTTTTACAGAGTTTTCAGTAGTGCTAACCCGACCCATTCTCCGTAGTGAGTGTCTAATCAATGTCTGAAGCGTCGAGACACAGACGGACATCAAGGACACTGCTGGATGGACATGAAATCTGTTGTCCGTGGGCGTCTGATCAACGTCCGGAGTGTCTAATCAACGTCTGGAGTGTCAGGACACAGACGGACATCAAGGACGCCGCTGGACGGACATGAAATCTGTTGTCTGTGGGCGTCTGATCATCATCCGTAGTGTCTAATCAATGTCTGAAGCGTCGAGACACAGACGGACATCAAGGACACCGCTGGATGGACATGAAATCTGTTGTCCGTGGGTGTCTGATCAACGTCCGGAGTGTCTAATCAACGTCTGGAGTGTCAGGACACAGACGGACATAGAGATCACCACGAGTCGCATGAGTCTGGAGAGTACTCGTGAATCAACTCGGACTCGCAGGGTCAAATACTCGACTCGACTCGACTCGTGAGTCAGGGGGACTCGAGTCAGGCAAGAGTCATGAACAGCCTAAGGCTAATATCTGACTCGTGTCCTGACTCGTGTTGACTCGTGCATGAACACATGAATTAATAAAAATACCTGCTAAATAGCTTAAATAAGGTTTAACTACAGTAATGAGTCTGGAGAGTACTCACGAATCAACTCGGACTCGCAGGGTCAAATACTCGACTCGACTCGACTCGTGAGTCAGGGGGACTCGAGTCATACGCGAGTCATGAACAGCCTTTGACCCCCATGAGTACTCGCCGGATGAGTCACGAATCGACTCGAGTCAGGACTCGTGGTGATCTCTAGACGGACATCAAGGACGCCGCTGGACGGACATGAAATCTGTTGTCTGTGGGCGTCTGATCATCATCCGTAGTGTCTAATCAATGTCTGAAGCGTCGAGACACAGACGGACATCAAGGACACTGCTGGATGGACATGAAATCTGTTGTCCGTGGGCGTCTGATCAACGTCCGGAGTGTCTAATCAACGTCTGGAGTGTCAGGACACAGACGGACATCAAGGACGCCGCTGGACGGACATGAAATCTGTTGTCTGTGGGCGTCTGATCATCATCCGTAGTGTCTAATCAATGTCTGAAGCGTCGAGACACAGACGGACATCAAGGACACCGCTGGATGGACATGAAATCTGTTGTCCGTGGGCGTCTGATCAATGTCCGGAGTGTCTAATCAACGTCTGGAGTGTCAGGACACAGACGGACATCAAGGACGCCGCTGGACGGACATGAAATCTGTTGTCTGTGGGCGTCTGATCATCATCCGTAGTGTCTAATCAATGTCTGAAGCGTCGAGACACAGACGGACATCAAGGACACTGCTGGATGGACATGAAATCTGTTGTCCGTGGGCGTCTGATCAACGTCCGGAGTGTCTAATCAACGTCTGGAGTGTCAGGACACAGACGGACATCAAGGACGCCGCTGGACGGACATGAAATCTGTTGTCTGTGGGCGTCTGATCATCATCCGTAGTGTCTAATCAATGTCTGAAGCGTCGAGACACAGACGGACATCAAGGACACCGCTGGACGGACATGAAATCTGTTGTCCGTGGGTGTCTGATCAACGTCCGGAGTGTCTAATCAACATCTGGAGTGTCAGGACACAGACGGACATCAAGGACGCTGCTGGACGGACATGAAATCTGTTGTCCGTGGGTGTCTGATCATCATCCGTAGTGTCTAATCAATGTCTGAAGCGTCGAGACACAGACGGACATCATGGACACTGCTGGATGGACATGAAATCTGTTGTCCGTGGGCGTCTGATCAACGTCCGGAGTGTCTAATCAACGTCTGGAGTGTCAGGACACAGACGGACATCAAGGACGCCGCTGGACGGACATGAAATCTGTTGTCTGTGGGCGTCTGATCAAAGTCCGGAGCGTCCGGACACAGACAGACATCAAGGACGCCGCCGGACAGACATGAAATCTGTTGTCCGTGGGTGTCTGATCAATGTCCGGAGTGTGTAATCAACGTCCGGAGCATCAGGACACAGACGGACATCAAGGACGCTGCTGGACGGACATGAAATCTGTTGTCCGTGGGTGTCTGATCAATGTCCGGAGTGTGTAATCAACATCCGGAGCATCAGGACACAGACGGACATCAAGGACGCCGCTGGACGGACATGAAATCTGTTGTCCGTGGGCGTCTGATCAACGTCCGGAGCGTCCGGACACAGACAGACATAAAACTTGACAGCTTTTTCTTCAGATGGCTTGGTTACGACCTGGATAAGGTACGATTCTTAACATCCATTCCTCCCCCACTTCGCACAGATCTCATCTTATCTTAGTCTTATGATCCTGCGGGGCAAAGTAAGATACAGTAATTACTTATAAGTAGTCGAAATAATGTTGCGGTAACAGCAGGGCACTGCATCCCAGAACCCACAGACGGAAATAGCCCAAGTCTAATAGACGGCCGGCGATCAATGCTGGGGACGAAAACCAATGTGTACTGTATGGTGCCATACCACTCTCACCTTGTACTTGGGTTCCACATACATGCCGAATGGTGAAGCAAGCTGGCCTAACTCGTTACTCAGCAATCTTGTTGGAGGAACGCAAGATGTTGGCGATCTCCAAGATCATACCAGCTTCAGGAGTGAATATAAATAAATAGTGGTTCGAACCACACCTTGATTTAAATCGCTTTTTGAAGCCCTCTTACTCAAATATTCTAGCTACTGATAACATTTGTACACACTCAGACACTGATGATACACTGAGGCTTGATTTAAATCACTAGTGTATCTTCATTCAGTCTTTGAGTTCAAAATCTAGATTTAAAATAGAGAGTTTAAAATCTGTCCTAAGTAGTTTAAAATCATGCCTCAACACATGACTTCCTCGACTGTCTCTTCTCCGCGCAGGAGCCCGCCGAAGGCCGTCTCCCCGGCAGCACATCCTCAACCATCTTCCCGGTTTGGAGACGTACGCGTTCTTCGGGAGTGAGCCACTTGGTGGTCACTGGCCAGTCAGGTAGAATCACCGAAGTGAAAAGGGCTGGAAGACGGTCAGACGATGGATGACAAAAGTGGCTCGTGGGCACCGACGAAGCAGGAATCAACACCTTCAATCAGGAACAACCATCTCCACCCCTCCTTTCCGCGAGCCGTCTTGAGATGCTCTGTGATAACGCCAGCAAACAAGCCAGAGAAAGCGCCCTATTTGAAGGCGTGTTAGACACGACATCAATTAGATACTTGAAACGAACGTCAGAAGCACGATGGACGACTTACCAGCACGCTATAGCGCGTTAAGAGACGATGACGACGAGGGCGGACTGCCAGTGCGCCGTATCGTCCCTCCACCATTCCAGGCGTTCCTACGTCGTCTATCCCACGCGCGCCTTGTAGTGGCGTGTCCATAATAGAAAATGCTTGAAGGAGACGGTCTCGCAGAAGTATGCGAAAGGAATTTCGGTCTCGCAGAAGTATGCGAAAGGAATTTCAACACTTACTCGCGGTACGGTTGTCAAGATCACGTTGGATTTGAAGACGTCTTGAGGTGAATACCCGCCGTGATCTAAAGAGAACGACTCAGCACGCGGTCGAGGAATAAGACGCCTCGAGGACCGATTGACGATTAGGCGGTTCAGCAAGTACTCACCGTGATTTGCGCAACAGCGCCAACAGGTACGCGGGCTGTATTCAGTGAGTTAATGGCAGGTTTTGAGGAAACATGACTCACAATCGACGTTACGGTCCACGCAAGAAGCAAGTTAAACAATACGATGCACCTCTCGATCGACGTCTCGTGGCTCCCACATGTCAAGGTCCAAGGCCAACCAAGATTAATACGACGTGCCAACAGGGTCATAGCCAGAGCCGTCAGCGACACCATTCCCAGTTGAGGGCCGAGGAGTCTTGGGTTCGGGCACGTCTACGTGAAAGGTAAGCACTTAAGCATCAAGACAGTGGAACGGGAGGAGATGGCGCACAGCGTAGGGGATGCGGCGACGGCGTACAGTGCAGATGAGGAGGCTGCGTCGAAGAATGGCCGGCTCAAACAGTAGCGCTTTCCACGAGTCGCCCTCCTCGTCCAGCGTGTCTTCGCGTCGGCGTTGACTGAATCCATCAACGATGGCGATGAGAGCGCTACGCATGGTGGGACCGGCAAGAGGCAGGACCGCGGATTCGTGGTGGTGAGAAGCAACATGCTAAACCGGCACGAAGCCGAATGGGACAACGACGCGTCGCAAAGACAACGTCCCAAGCAATGCGGGTAATGCTCCAAGTCCCCTGTCAGAGTGGTCAGTGAGAGAGGGAAGAAAGAAAGAGCAAGCACGACGTACCATATCATATCATATCGAGTCTCCGCAGTCGGTGCAAGATGGGGGAAAGTCGCTCGAATATAAGTCTTGAGCCCATGGTGGGGACCGGACCTGCGACATGACGAGCAAACAGTCCGCGCTCCTGGGTAATGGCGACAGCCTTGTCCAGTATAACCAGAGTATAACGTGTGTTCAAGAGATCGTAGCGGCCTCACGTAATCGCCGCTAAATCCGTCTCATCACCACCACAAGAATCGACCACGAAACCGATGGCCCGCGTTTTTTTTCACTCGATTGTTCAGGAACATCATCGTCGTGGTCGGAATACGGCTTGGGGAGAGAGCTTTTCAGGAGCTGGTGAGTTCCCGTTCCCAGTTGGCTGTGCTTTGCTTACCGGATGTGATACTCTCCCTCCTGCAAATCTCGTTCATCGTCATCCCCACTCATCGTCGTCCCTATGTGCGCCGCCAAACGACAGCGCCGAGGACCCGCTGTCGCAGCCCCGGAGACTAAGGCCGACGTCACCTTTCTCAACCCGAGCAACCTCGGCAATCACAGGTGCGCCGCACCCATGGGACTACCAGCAGACGTCTCATATGTCCCCAGAGCCGTCGCGACTTTCGGAATCCATGGCACAGCCGGCCCTCCCGTCCTCACACATGCCGTCAACGCGCACAGTTGTATCTACGCTCGCCCCATTTGCGGGTTCTGCCAAGCAAAAAAGGCTTGGGACGAGCGTCACCCAAAATCCAAGGTACATCTCTCTGTATTTCCGGAATTCTACTGACCAACATTCAAGGCTTAATTTGAACGTTGTCGTTGTCCATCGACGCCTGATTTCTTGAAATGATGGTCAGTACACGGATCCCTTTCAAACGAAGACTCACGCCGGTACAGGCTCCTTCTTGACCCCTCCCCTTTCCTCCATTCTTCCCATCCTTGTTCAATGCTTTCACTCAAGCTATCTTTTGTAATTATCCTAATATCGTGTCCCCACTACGTATCCTTTCCTATTTGTAAAGAGCAATCACACCATTCTTCGAGCGTACTAAGAAATTAACCAGATGAAGTACGGCCGGTAACGCTCGCGTCAGTAGACACGCTTGAGCAGAGAAAGTGCTCTTACCACGCCTGGAGCCATATCTTATAGAAATTCCATTTCACACCACCCGTCTCGCGATGTTCATCCTTGACAAGTTTCCTCGGCTGCTTCTCCGTACCATCCAGCTTGGGCCTCGCCATCAACCACATCTGCGGCTGTTTCCTCCGGCGCATTCTTAAGATCCTCAGCATGCGCCTCGGTCGACTCATTGTACGCAATCTCGTTTAGAGTACCACAGGTTTTCAGATCCTGTATGCAGCCCTGTGTATCGATACGCCCGTCAGCATCCTGATGAGGTAAAGGCGTTCCTCAACATGTGTGGCTCATGGCCGGCACCGCGCTTCATACAATCGTAGAGTGATCTGTTGTAGTACTCATGCAAGAGGTCCTTGTAGTCGGGATGCGCGCATTTCTCGATGACGAGGGGAGCACGTTCTCTTGGTGAGAACCCACGGAGATCAGCAAGACCTTGGTGACAACAACGTCCAAATCGTGTTCTATCATTGATCAGTCCAACTGCTCGTGGAGGTCTCGGAAGATTTCGTACCAGTTTGGTCAACATGAGAAGCGAAGGGTACTATGCAGCTGATACCAGTTGAATCGTTCTTCGTTGGCCGACTACAGGCGAAATGAGACGAGTTGACCAGATCATTCGACGCGTGAGACTTACCTTGAGGCAGTGTGCATGATCGAGAGTTTCGCGTTTCGCAAGAAGTCGGAGGAGACATGGTCCGATTGCAGCTGGCTCGTATGTAGCACCGTGACGATCGGTATCGACACGCTTTCTGTGTAGTGAAGATCTGGTGGCGCACGGAAGCAACCATTAACATTAGATACTACGAAAGCGTGGTTAGACGGGTCGATGGTATGCAGTGATGGAACGTACAATTTCTCTTGTGGTCGGGAGGTGATGCGCGACGCAGCGTGTGCGCATCAAAATCAAACGGGGTTTACTGAGGATCTGGGTCCGCCGACCGAGTTTGGCCCGCCGAGACTCGCGGTTCTTCATGAGGATTTCCTCTCGTACTTTCTGAGTGCGTGTAGATGGACCGGCAGGCTTGGTTCGACGGTGCTGCTGCAAGGGAGGATCATCGATGATCATATCCTCACCAGAAGGGAGTCGCGAAGCAACGCGAGCCAGCGGCGCAGGCCGCTGCTCCCTTCTCCCTTCTGGTAGTCCCGCGAGAAGTGACGGACAGCATCAAGAAGAGTGCCCATTCGTCCTTAAACCCCGCGCTGAGGCTGCCATTATTCTACAACGCGCCGAATGATTCAACCAGTATGCCAATGAAATTGGAGATGCACATACCAGTCGGTTGAAGGCGTCAACGTGTGTCAGACGAAGGTCTGCTTGTCTCGAAATGACACGGCTCTCGGTTGAGGTACCAGTACGTCTGTCAAAGTGTTAGTCAATAAATCATAGATAAGACTTCGACACCACGAGAACGAACCTTGACGGGAAGCAGAGTGATTCATTAGACGACCGCGACGAAAGCGTAGGGTGTTCGATGTTGAAGTCGTGGATCTCCCGCCCATGAGTCGCGCCGTGTCAGGTGCATGGTGCACAGTCATGACGCCCTCTGCTTCCTAGACGTATTCCTCCGATTACCAGGTCTGCACGGGTTCACGAGTGCGCCTGAAAGACGAGATCAGTCTACAAAGAAATGGTACAAATTTGAAAGCCTCACCCTTGTACGACGAGGTCGCCAACGACGACCTCGCTTGGTAGCAAGCGTCTTCCAGGTGATATCCTTCGATGAACGGAAGATCTTGCATGCCGGCGCGCATAATTCAGACGTCGCGCATTCGACCGCGATGGGCGAGTACGGCCCCCACACAAAGGGCGGCACCAACGTCAAAGACGTGGGACGACCTAGCACAGACTCGTCAAGGAATCATGGGGGTCGAGCCCGTTGGTAAGGTAAATGTTAGTGACAGCGTGAAAGTTAAGGCAGGACTTACCGAACAGTAGCGAGGAAAGCGACGGCGCCCTTATTAATCGATCCGTAGCTAGATACTGCCGGTCTGACTGTCTGAAGACATGCCCCCGACAACCATCCGCCAGAGCGCGGTGATGAATTCGCCGGCGCGTCGTCAACGAAGCTCAGTGTACAGCCCTTCAACAACGTCAAGAGAAGCTCCACAGCAGGTGTGAAAACAACCACTCACAGGACAATCGCCTATCAGAAAGATTTAGCCAAAGTCAGCCTATTTGAGTCGGTCATGGCATACACACCTGTTCCTACCGGTGAGCTCGAGACAGTCCAGGCTCTACGTAGGCGGTGCAGAGCCTGACAGCCTTCGAGTTATTACATCCATATGGCGTCCACAAGGCGCCGTCCCGACGCCGCGCCCCTCATCCCGCCCAAAGCCAACATGAGCGGAATAGAAAGTCCACTTTGTGCTCCCACCGACGCGAAGTCAAATGGGAAAAGGACGCGTCACGAAGACAACGTCCAACGCTGCGTCGGCAAATCCATCAACGTATCTGGCACACTAATGAGCGGTAGGAGAAGGAGGGACAGGGGAACGTACTATGGGTATGCACGGAATGCGGCGAGATTGCAGTAGTCCGCTAGGGGAACGCCATCAACTGCCGTTGACCTTGGAAGAAGTTGGTTCTTCCAGGGCCGTTCGCATCATCATTCACGACGAGCTGTCTTGATGCACTCATATAGTCAGCTTGGGGTTTTCGTCGGTTGTCAGACCAGTCTGGGCGATCCAGTCGATGGCGATGGTCAACAGCGGCTGCCAGTCGGTCTGACCCGACATTTGGGAGTAACAGATCAGATATATTGCCGCAAGGACGTCGCTCTCGTCGTGGCAGCCCTTTGTCTGCTTACCGCTGGCCAACTGGAAGAAAGCCTCGTCGTGGAAGTACTGAGCGGTGGAGTGTTCAGGATTCGAATCTGGGGGTTCAAGGCCTTGCGCGACACACATACGGGTGAAACGTAAACTCGTTAAGGCACAAACAGCGTTCGTCACCGCTCCTCGAGGGTCTTGAACTATCAACTGATGTGGAGATTTTTTAGTATGTCCAAAAAGAGGAAGTCGAAAGACTTACCGAATAGGTGAGATTAGTCAATGTGTTACCCATGAGACGGAGGAAAGTGGTTTACAGGTGATGGGGGACGGACGGCGAAGTCGAAGCCTTCACTATTATGGGTAGCGGCGAAGAGGTTCATGTCGAAGTCGAGCATGTTTGGCTCGCTATGAACGGCGGAAGATTGAAGTGAGTATTGGAACATCGGTCCGCCGCCGAAATCCATTGACGCCAGATTTGAATCGCTCCTGGCGGTTGATGCAAGGTATTAGACGGACCTGTGGCATCACCGTTGATTCAAGGATAAAGATCACACAGGTAGGTCTTACCTCCAAGTCCGTTCATTGTCTGATCGAATGAAAAGTTGAACGTCGTTGAGGCAAGTCGACCGTACCATTGCTCGGAGTGCCGCGACTGCTGCTGCTACTCAAGGCCGGCGACGTACGGCCTGGTGCATGAACCGTTGATATGGGGTGGAGGGAGGGAGAAACGTTGGATGAGGCTGGTGCAGATGATGATGAGCTTCCACCGAATGTGTGTGAAGCGCTATAGCTCATTCAAGGAGAAGAGGCAAGTGATGATGGCGGTATGATTGGTGGAGTTGGAAATGTCCGACTACAGCGCATACTATGGAAAGACCTCATTCGTGTAGGCTCCAGCCTACCATTGCGCGCAATCGTCCTAGCCATGTCAGATATTGTAGAGGATTGGGAGTCAGAGAAATCAACAGAGTGGGAGTGTCTCTCCAACGATGAGCTGTGCGAGTGGGTGTGCGACGACGATGTCCTAACCGGTGAAGGATCTGGTGGATGAAGACGATGGAGGGATAGATGTCTGGTGAGACCTGGACTGCGAACCACGATCAAAGGCGAAGGAAGCGCGTCGTTGAATGGCTCTGTCGAAAGACTCCGGCCACGAATCCCGCTGAGACGTGCGTTCGTATGGTAGAACGGGAATAATGTCATCGTCTTCAGAGTCAAGAGCAAACTCGTCATCTAAACGGTCAAGCTGTCACAGTCGACTTTTAGGCTTTTGAATTGACAGTGACGCTCGCAGGTTCGAAAGACGCGAAATACGTCTTTGAGGCGCGCAAATGCCCGAGAAATATGAATTCAGTGTGGTGGTTGGAGTAAGACGATCCGCAACCTTAGACGACGTGTGAGCCCGGAGCGGATGCAATCACCGCTATTCCCGCGCCGTCGCCTCGCCTAGTACTACCGCCTCCAAACCAAGCAGTCCTCAATGCCTCGTCCCCTTCCTCCAACATGGCTCAAAAACGTGATCGTCTTAGGTACCATTCGTGTGGCATTGCCTTACTTGAAGGAAAAGGTAAGTCTTTATGAAATATAGCCATTTTTTCACTTACTCTCCCTTGCTGTCTCTCTGCGACATTTTAATCCGTTTTCGCTTTCCGTTGTCCCCTTAGCTGCGTCGTCGGTCCTCCGGAGCGTCAGCTGCGTCCCTGGATGCGCCAATCGATGGCGACAATGCTACTAGTCGTCTAATTGCTGTCCACAAGGGCATAAGGTGCGTGATGGTCCATTCTGCAAGCCAAAAACTTACACCAAACAGCAGCTACGATGTTCTGGCAGTCACCGCCCTCGGATTTCGCCTAGGATCAAGCACGCCGTTCCCTATTCACGATCCCGCCGCCCACACCACCGCGTACGCCCGCGCTCTCTGCGGGCTCTTCACGGCCCTACGACGTCCATCCTCCCAAACCTCGCCTGCCTCCTTGGACTCGTCGAACGATAGCACTCGCCGGATTGCTGGAGAAAAGGGTATCAGGTGCGTTATTCTTCGTATTTCAGAAATAAAACTCACCGTATCCTAGTTCCTGCGCCCTCCTTGGCATCAACGCGTTCCAGTTACGCCCTGGATCATGCCCGCCTTTGCCTACTCACGATCCCGCCGCCCACACCAGCGCGTACACGCGCTCTCTCTGCGGCCTCTGCGCCACTGGAGGAGCTGCAAAAAAGGTCAGCATACTGTTGACTGGAGCTCGGCGGCTTACCTCTCTTTAGACCTGAATCATTCAACCAAGTATGGTGTTCTTCGCATCACTGATACCAACTCCACTCCATCTTTCGTCGCTACTACGCTTGACCTCTGTACCTACAATATATTGTCTGATACTTCTTGTACGCGTTTTCACCAAAAGAAAGTGTTTGATACTTGTAATACATGCGTAGAATCTTGAAATTGGCGTGAGTGATAAAACCAAGTAAAGATCAAGCCATACCTAATCTATGGGTCTCCGTACCGGAGTTGGTCGATCAAATCGTCTTCTGCATCACTCCCCCTCACTCAAGACGTCCTCCCCGACCTCTTCATCGCTATCATCTGCAGTCGGCCGGAGATCGTCGCCCTCAAAGTCTTCATTCTCCACATCGCCATCTTCTTCGTCCGTAACCTAACCGTCATCAATCCCAACAGCTGGTCCCGTGTCTTCATGTCGCATTTTGTGGAGGGGTTAATGATATCTTGCTGTCGGCGACGATCGAACCAGACTACGGAGCCGCGGCGTCTTTTGGCATCTCCGTAGTCTCATACTTGAGGCAGACGCGCTTTTGGAAAAGATGGAGGCCACCCGTAAGACGGCGAGTAACGACATCAAATTGATGGAGGATGGAGGCTAGCACGACGAAGGACGTAGAGATGGTGGTGGCTGCAATCGGAGTGAAGCCGACTCTTTGCGTGGGAATGCCAGGTGCAGCATTCAAAGAGGAGATCATGGACGATCCTATCGTCAGTGGGCTCGAGAAGGCTTTCCAGACAAGGGATGATGAACTATTAACAGTCAGTTTTTGAAGCAAGCCGAGAACAGGGACAGCTAACCTGTAGAGCATCCTCGTAATCTCGCGCAGCAAACTGTTTCACGTCCGAGACGCGAGTGCGGAACTTTCGAATCGTAAAACACAAACGTTGGTACTTCTCGGAAACGACGATTGAACTCTCCTAGCTTTTCGGGGGGAAGAGTATGTAAGATGCGGATAATATCAATGAGAAGCGCTAGTCAAGCGCCCAGATCCCATTCATGGAGAATGCCAGAGATCCAGAGTTGAAAGTAATTCGCATCTGGGTCGACCTCTTGGAGAAATTCAGAAAAAGCATTCTGCATATATCGTCAGTACTGCGCAGGGAGCGAAATCTCGACACTCACGCGTGTTGGTACGCCAGCTGTTGCCTTGAGTAGTTTATCGGTTACCTTGCTTGTCTGAAGAGTACCGACCCGGAACACCCAATGTCGGCATCATGCCCGCCTCGGGAAGTCGGGAAGGCCAAGACATATACACCCGGCGGATACCAAAGTCATCGGCTGCGCTAACACCACAGCGAAGAGTGGCGCAAACTGTGAAAATTTAACTGGGGCAAGCGAGCTCGGGATAAAATCCTTCAAAGCTTGGGGTACACGACGTATTCGCTTTCCAAGAGGAGGGGGAGAAGGAGTGCGAGCTCGAGGAGGAGAAGGAGTGCGTTCATACTCCATAGGCTCGGCACCAATGTCCAAGTCGGCTGGAGCGGTGGCATCCACATCCATGGCCATCTCAGAATCATTATCTGCGTGCATGGATGGGGCGGTTCGCATGGAGACATCCTAAGAACAGTGTAGTTTAGATCAAGCAGAACATAAGCAAAAAAGACATACATCCTCTGACTGTTTAGCTGTTCTTTTGCCCAATGTCTTCGCCGTTTTGGTGGGCCATCGCAAGTCCTCCCTGCAAAGCTCTAGATGCTTTCGAAACCGAGGCAAGGAGACTTTTGTACTGCGGCTGATGGGCCCTCCTGCGAGCTGCTCCTTGTATTTCTGGCACACCCGGTTGTGAGCGTTGACATTGAGAGGATTATCCGACTTGAGCGAGGCATTGCAGTAAATGCATCTGGATTTCGGCATTAGCTGCGACTTGCAGTCGGGGCAGCAGCTCCTATCCCGGGGCCCTCGGTTTGTAACCGTAGAGCAACCGTCCCGGCTTGTAGTCGAGTGACGGGGGATGGTGGTGGGAGGGAGCGCAAAAAAGCCTGATTTGGCTCAAGCCACGTGCTTCGGCTGCGCGGCAGAAAGTCTTGCAAACGTCCTTTCAATTTGCTTTCAATTGAAGTTTGCACAACGAATAAATTCCAGACAGTCTAAACATTCAGTGGAAAAGTGTACATTAAATGTGGCATTCTGGGAGTACAACGTTGATCTAATAATTCTAATAAAAAATTCAGAAACTTTTTCATAGTCCGGTAGTACAGGCGCCCTTCTGAACCATGCTACAAAGCAACCGAAGTAGTGACGCGCGAGCCTATTCTCGAACTCGTTAAGGATCGCGATGCTGACATCGTTCGCAGATTCTATTGTAACGGCACGCTCGATGGTTCCGGCGGTCATCTTTTCCATCTTTGTCCAACCTCGCATGATGCGGAATAGACCCAACAATGCACCCGACGTTCCTCGTTATCGAATGAGGCGAAGCCAGCACGTCCAACATCAGGACATTCGGGAATAAGTCGTCCATTGAAATGGGGGATGCAACCGAGAATGCGGATCTCGCGGTCCCCGGTACTTGAGGCATCCAACTCGTCCAATGGCTGACTTGTTTGCTCAAAGTTGGCGAGCTTGAATTGGTAGCAGAGTCGATTGAGGGCTACGAGCTCGTATCGGAAGTTGATCACGAATAATTCCCAAAGGATCTCCGACATAACGCTCTGCGGTTGTGGGAACAGGTTGATCTTGCCACAAGACCGGTGCCATCCCCATCTTAGCGAGGTCGATAGAACCCTGTGAAAAGGTTAGTTAATGAAATAACAAAATAGTAGGGACGATACCTCACACAGCGTGCCAACCTTCCTTCGAAGCTGCTGAATTCCACCCGCCATAATCTGACGCCATTCCATCTTGACAAGACCCGGTGCATTTAATGGGTTGTCGTGATCTAGGACTTGGAATTCCGTGGTCAGACGGCATGATTGCGCCGGCCAGTTATTGACGGATTGAAGGGAGTCGGAAGATGATATTAAGGCGAGGTGGCCGACAGTCTAGGCCGTACATGCAAATGATACGCGTCCCAGACGGGGGAGGGTAACGAAAAGCTTTAGATCTTTGTAGCGCTTGCCGACCTTGCCTTCAAACTATAATGATTTAGTCGCTGAACATTACTACAAAATATCACCTACTTGGTCCACGTCCAGCCGTCGAAGACCCCATGATTTGAATCCTAGGTCCTAGGAGGAGAAATAAAGACAACAAGAAGGGGTGTCGACTTCTAGGTCGCAGTGTCTATCCGACTACAAGTCGACCAGTGACGAGCTCCGAAGGGGACCACGATGGCGTGCTACCGTCCTGCAGACGGTGCTTGTGTCGATGTTACTGCGACTTGAAGTCGATCAGTCGCCGACTTGAAGTCGAGTGTCATGGTCAAGCTCAAGAAGCAGTCCTAAAGTGATCGATGCCGGCTTGCCGACCCAGTGGAGCCAAACAATGCCAACATCATGTGTCGCGACTCGCTGGCGCGATCGCTCGATCATCCCGCCCTCTCTCTCTCGTACCACCACCTTGACCTCGGATACAGTCCGGAAAAGGTGGCTGGCCAGCGGTCGACTACATGTCGTCACTGCACGTCGCGACTCGCGCTGTTATCTTCAACATCACGCTCTCAAAGCTCTTAGCACTTTGACTCGGATACAGTCCGGCAAGTGTGACTGGCTAACGCTTGACCGTACGTCGCCGCAGACGGTCCTCGGCTCTCTTTCGGTGTGTCATCTCCTGGAAGTGTCTGCGTGATTGGGGTGTATCATACACGTCGATAGCCCCCGCGCCATGGCTCGGGGGGTCCTCGGCGGGCATAAAAGTTTTAGGTGAATGTGTTTGCACTCTCCCAAGCACTTTCTTCGCTGTTTGGAATTTCGTGTAACTAGCCTACGGTCTAGGGACCATGTACAGCTCTCAATATCGACGATCTCGATGAATAGATTTTATTATATATAACAATCGCTTTCAATCAATGTCGACGCTAACTGTGACTAGTGCTACCAATGGATCGATCAGCCCTCAAGTTGAAGAAGTCAGCATGGCCCCAGCACTAAGTATTGATAGACAACAGACCTTGAAGAACAGGGCTCCGAAGAACCCAACGAAGATGCAGCAGACGCCCAGGAATATGAAGTACCATGGGTAGTAACGCTCCTGCAGTAAAGAGAGTTGGACATGGTCTGACGCGAGAAGTCCCATATGGTCCGACAGGAAATACGGTAAACACTTCATGTCGTTGATGAACGGGGTGAGCGCTGGAACGTGTTCTTTGGCAGTGATAATTATTTCGCTGAATTTGCGATCATAGACGGTGAAGTTGATTTCAACCGGGTCTGAAGTTGCTATGAGATAGGCGTAACGCTCGATAGCACGAGCGTCCTAAACAACATCAGTGACCTAGCTAACAAGGAAGATAACGGACGAACTGCAGTGTGCTCGGCGGCAACTTTGAGGGGGATGATAACGAAGATTCCTGCAACAACCTTCGCCACAACGAATTCTCCGATAACTGTGGCAAGAAAGTGAGACATGATGTCGATAATGGGTGGCGGGGGATTGTGCTATAGAGGATATGAAGGATTGATAGACAACTCGCACCAGATTCTCGTTTTATAGTACGACAAGAAAGGTGCTTTGACACCATTGTCTTCGGCCAGAAGGCCAATTCGAGCTGATGACTGGTAACCAGACCAAGCGCTTGTTGTGATCTTGCGCTTCGGCTTTGTAAACTCATTGAAACAAAAGGCCCATACAAACTGACCTGAAGGATGACCAAACCGACAAACAGGCTTTACAATTTAGTAGAGACATGCTGTTGAAGTTTTTTCGCAAGAAAGAGGATTGGTCGCCAGAAGTCAGGCATCCGCCAAAGACCCTGAACGGAAGAACTTGAGGTTTAGGTCCATCAACGACTATCCAAATCATCTCGGCAGTTCACGTTCGCAGACCCGACACATTTGAAGGAAAGTAAGGTCCGAGAAAAATGACATCAATTGCGGGATACACGACTCGTCAATACTTCCACGACTCGTCAATACTTCTTATGCCCTGCGTCTCTTGGCGGGTTTGGCGTCATCGACATCGTCGTCGTCGGCTTCGTCGTCAACGGCCTTGCGCTTAGTCTGGAAGGCAATATTAGTCACGTCTGCTGGAACGTATGGACTGGTAAGACGCACGGATCTCGTGCTCGTGCTTCCTCCTCGCCCTCCTCTCTTGGAAGTGCTGGCTGACGAAAGGGGCTCTTGCGGTTGGGCCGTCTGGAACTGAACAGTCGAGTAAGACTCACGGGGTGTAGCGCGGACGAAGATACACACCAACGCTTCACTGGCCGAATCCCGCGAGAGTACGGACACTCTATCCTTAACTTTATGATAGGCTGTACAAGAACAATCAGCGAAGCGCAAGTATAGATAAGTCTTGGTGATGCTCACAAATATAATGCCCGAAAAGATTGATTTCGCTAGGCCGATGCTCAGCGACAGCCGGTGAAAAAGGCAATGAGGCATACTTTTCTCCTTGTACCTCGAAGGATACGAACTCCCCGTGGTTGAGGATGATCTTGACGACTGCATTCTCCGTCTATGGCATAAATTAGACTACTGATAGCACGAGGGGACAATGGGACACACAATTCCAGGCGTCAAAGATGCGATGGCTGCAGACCCAACACGCGGCCCATCTGTCTCTCCATCGTAGAGAACGTTTACGTGGTGGATCAAGACCGTAGATCGACCATTGCCCTTCAACTCATGTGGCAGAGCTACATTGGTGATCATGATATCGTGTAAACCGACCGTGAAAGTCGACGGGTCGGTGTGGGGGGAGACTTGGCGGCTCCTGCAATCAAGTTGAGTACGGCACATGCGAGCGTAATATAGATTCACCATTGTCCAAAGGTGCGTTCCACAGACATCTGCTTTTCTGTGAGAGTCGGGGTGGTGGCACGAAAGATGAAAGATGAAAGGAAATGCCCCGGACCACCTTTACATATGTCAACGGCGCCTCAAGGCAGGGTCAGAACAAAGGAAGCGATTTTGAGCAGTGCCTCGCCGAAATCGTTTGCTTTCGACGTCAACATACGAAGCAAAGAAATCTAGTACACTCCTGTAAATCTGGACATTCGAATTCGAAGAGAGCAGAGTTCGTTAAACAGGACGGTGATTTCGGTCGGCAACGCGCAAATGCGGTAACGTGATCCCTACATTTCGATCATGCTACCTATGCCGCGTGACAGGACGCACTCACGCCGCTCATACAAGCCCAGCGGTACGCATCTCCGGTTTTCGCGAAACTATATGAACGCGTCCAGCTCAGCATACCAGTTCGATAAAGCAGCAAATCATGTTCGTGGTGAATGGTGAAATGTGACCTAGATAGTACAGGTACAGTAATATTTCACAAATTAGTTCTTATCAGTTTCTTTCAATGTGTGAGTACATTCCCTTTTATGCTTCGTTCTCCAAACAATTCGAAGACACTCCTGGGAGCACACACGCAGATCGAAACAGACGCTGCAGATTTTCAACTGAGCACGGCCTCGAATGTTACACTAATTCAAGTTGAGCACTGTGAACGGCAACTATGAGAGCGATTAACCTACCTGAGGGTTAGCACAGCGCTCGTCACTTGCGTCGGCATCCCTGATGCTATCCTGCACCAGCTCCCATCGCACCCAGAGCTCGGCATATACATCATTAGACTCTGACTCGCTTTTTGGCGCTTCCGCCGAGGGTGACTGGGATTCGACCACTCGCGCCTCTAGGGAACGCTGCTCGCGATAGACGTGCCTAAAGGCCACCTTCGCTTTCCGACCAGTCGTCGGGCAGCTCGCAATTCGCACGGAAAGATACATCAAGAGCGTGGCAACGGGTAAAACAGAGTCGTGTGTAGCCCAGAGCCGCGTTTCGTGGCTGAGGCATCTGAATAACGCTGGGAGTAATTTCTGGGACAGCGCGGTTTGTACAACCTTGCTACTATATGTTTGTGATACGAACAGCCAGGAAAGATAGGCAGCTGAAGCGTCAATGACATGTGTTATATGCTTGTCATCACGCGTGCGAAGAAACGCTGTGGCGACGCGGAGCGTGCGAGAAGCCCAGCGCGTTGTGTCGGAGTCCTGAAAGAGATCGTGTATCCGAGGTGAGCTCTTGCTCAGGCGCTCTATTAGACGAAGGGTGTGTTCAACGGGGAAGTCGTGAGACTTGTTAATAACGTAGAGAGCGAGACAAGAGGCGAGCGCCTTCACATCCTGATTCGTAATGTCCTTGGAAGCATGCGTAACGGCGTCGTCGACGTACTGTGTCGGGTAGATGGAGTATAGGACGTGGAAGACGTTTTCGATAAGGGCGTATGCGCCTAAGCAATCTCTACGCGTCCAAGAACCCACTTTCACCGAGATTCTGAGCATGGTAGACACGGTCCCTTGCAAAAACGAATTATGCGAGGTGTTGAATGGCAACGTCAATGATGGGGTTAGCATTCGATGCTCGCACAGAAGGCACGTGATGAGGCGAAACGGAAGGAGAGCGTCAGGCCAAAGGACCCCATTGTTGAGCATTTCCCAAGGAATGGCCTCCAGAAAATATGAGCACCACGATATGAGACGTGGTATGATGAAATCAGCTCCGGACAGGCCGTCAATGCGAAAAAACTCTTCAACCTGGAGAAGGCACTGCCATGCCAGGTCGACGTCGAGAGTAAAACGTGTAGAGGGTTTGGTAGGGATGGGAGTCGAGGATATATGTGCTTTCACGAGCATAACTTTGTAGGCAATGTCGTCATGATTGTGGTAGAGGGAGTGATACGCGGGGGGACGTCTTTGAACGCGACGCGTTCATAATAGCGGATATAGTTCTGAGGCATGGAAATCAGAGATGTAGGGAATGAGCGACAAGAATTCTCACATACCTCTGCCATTGAGGAATTCACGATACTTTGGAGTGGCTCAGTATATGGGCTGAAACAAACCCGCAAACGGGGGCTGAAAGGAACGCAAGTGGAGATCAAAAGACTCCGGTTTGAACAATTAAAACGTGAACTTTTTCGCCTCTCCTATATATGACAGGTACGGGGCGGGGAACACTTGCATCGACAAGAAAGCCGTCGTGAACAGTAGGACCCATATGTGTACAGCGTCTGTCATGGGAACATGGTGAACTTCTGAAGCCGTGGATTAGCAATTTCATCATGGTGACATCCATACGCATACGTACCGTTTGAGGTTCAATTCTGTCAGCGAAGTATTCATGCTGCTCAGCGGGGTCCAGATGGGCGAAACCGCGTCTCCAGAGAAGGGCCTGAGCTGTTGTGCTTAGAGCAAGGCACGAGTGTATACCCGGGTGCACCCGACACCCGTCCGGCAAATACTTGCGTCCGAGAAGCCGGACTTGCCATCTGCCAGCACACCCGGGTACACGCAAGTACTTGACCCGCGGGTCAAGTACTTGGCAAGTACTTGCCTCGCAGGTGTGCAAGTACTTGTCAAAAGTACTTGCATCTTGTGAGCATTTTCGTGCCCGCCGACGACCCCCGAGCAATTGCGCGGGGGCTCTCGACGTGCACGATACACTTGTCTGAAGCCCCGGTTACTTGCATAAGCAAAAACCGCAGCCAAACGAAGTGTAGTAGGGGATGGGGTGGGGTGGAAGAGAGGGCAAGGAGAAAAGAGACAGCAAGGGGTGACGATGGGCAAAAAAAATAGGCAACCTGTAATGGTGTAAGGTTAGAAAACAACTAGAGTGAATACACACCGTTGGGCAACGTTGCGTCGCGTCCAAGACGCCATCGGGATGGCGCAGTCACACAGACGAGCGCCAAAAGCCGCCAGTCGCGCTAGTGGCGATGCGAGCTGCCATACATCGTGGGTGTTATCCTGGGCATGGCGGGTGTCGTCCTGACCGTCGTCGTGTGCCGTGCCATAGGCGTTGTCGTCCTGATCGCTGTCGCGAAAATCACCCCGAAATGTATCCGAGGGCGGCTGGGCCGGCACACAGTCAGAGCCAGCGGAGAACATGTCGTCCTGTCGTATTGCGGCCTCCGTGAGGGCTTACGCTGTCCGTGCTCACTCCAGAAGGCGTCGTCGCGCAGACAAACGCAAGAAATCGCCCCGGATCGAATCCATGGGCGACGGCGGGCGGCGCGAAGCCAAGCCGCGGGAGAAAAGCCAAGGAAAATAAGTACAAGAGGGTGAACGAGCCCCAGAAAATTTTCTGGGGCTGACGAACACGACTACGACGTCGTGCTGTGGTGGGATGAGGCAAGAACCAAGATCGGAGCAGATCGATCGTTATCCGGCAAGTGCCGGGACGCTCGGCCAGCTCGGTGATCACGGATATTCGTCCGCAACGTCGTTTCTGAGCGACGTTGGGCTCGTTTCAGGCCAAATAAAATTCAATAAATTTTGTAAAATACATATGTACCTACCTGCAAGTATTAGGCAAGTACTTGCCCCAAATACTTGCCGCGCCAACCCCGTACTTGCCACCCGTGCACCACCCGGGTGATGCCGATACTTGCGAATACTTGCAAGTACTTACCACTCGTGCCTTGCTCTAGTTGTGCTTCGGCTCTCCAGTCGAGTTATTACTGTTTGTTACAGAGGACTCGTAATAAGCCTTCAATGTCTTGGAGCTCGAACATAGGACTCCAAAGCGTTGGGGCAGGAGGAGTTGCCGTGTAAATGACGGCCAGTTCTTCGCCAACAGAGTCAAGGCACTTCGATATGTAAATCAGACACAGGACAGCAGGAACGGCATGATCCCGACTTGTAGTCGATGACACCAAGAGCTCTCGACTTGAAGTCGCAGAGCTTGCCTGAGGCTTGTAACCGTAGTAGCCGTCGCGACTTGTAGTCGAGTGATGGTGAGGACCGTGAGGGGAGAAGCCCGATTTGGCTCGAGGCACGTGCGGCAAGAAAGTTTCAAAAAATCAAGACTTGCATTGCATTGAACGAATAAAATTCCAAACGGCCGAAACATTCGCTTTAAACGCGTAAGTATTCTGGTAGTACAAAAAATCATCTTTTAATGAGAAAAGAAATTGTAAGAAATTTCATAGTCCGTGTGGTAGTACAGGCGCCCTTCTGAACCATGCTACAAAACACCCGACGTAGTGACGCGCCAGCCTATTCTCGAACTCATCAAGGATCGTGATGCTGACATCCTTCGCAGATTCTATTGTAACGGCACGCTCGATGGTTCCGGCGGTCATCTTTTCCATCTTTGTCCAACCTCGCATGATGCGGAATAGACCCAACAATGCATCCCGACATTCCTCGTTATCGGATGAGGCGAAGCCAGCACGTCCAACATCAGGACCTTCGGGAATGAGTCGTCCATTGAAATGGGGGATGCAACCGAGAATGCGGATCTCGCGGTCACCGGTACTTGAGGCATCCAACTCGTCAAATGGCTGATTTGTTTGTTGAAAGTTGGCAGGCTTGAATTGGTAGCAGAGTCGATCGAGGGCTACGAGCTCGTATCGGAAGTTGATCTCGAATAATTCCCAAAAGATCTCCAAAATGACATTCTCCGGTAGTGGGTTGGGTAGAGGTTGATCTCGCCACAAGACCGTGGCCGTCCCCATCTTCGAAAGATCGATAGTACCCTGTTCAAAGGTTAGTTAACGAAAAAGTAAGCAGTAGAAAGGGTACCTATAGCTTCCCGGCCTTTATACAGTCCATCAACTTTGTTTGCACGTCATTCCTACGCTTCGCGGCATATGAATCGGGCTTATTCAGGAAGCTCTCGATTCCGAGTAAATCCCGCCACGCCGTTGGGCCGAGCGGTTCGAACATGGGAGAAGTGAGGCGGTAATGGAGTGCGTGGCGCAACTTGAGGTATACCGTGATATAAGCGTCACGAATGGCCGGATTTGTCATTGTAGCGATAAAGCCAGGATCAGGCAAGGCATAACCACGATTGACTTTAGGATTAGACCTCGTGTTCTGGTCAAAGCTTTGGCCGATGTCGCGTGAAGCTCGCATCCACTCAGGAAGAGAACGTGGCACGAGAGGCGAGCTGACGTCGAGAAATTTGTTGCGGTCCTGATTGCCTTGCTTGGGCTTTTGGGGGCGCGAAGAATCTAGCAAGGGAATTGAGAAACAGCTAACGATCAACGACATTACTTACAAGGCTTGTGTTTTGAATCGGAGGATGAACGAATGCTTCGAGAAGGCCCGCCGCTTCCCGAACTGGCCTGCTCCGGAAAGTGCTGTGAATCAGGTTGAGGAGCTAGTGGCGCATCTGCTACTCCCCAATTGCTGCCCGGCGAGGCCCTGTCGTGTGCGAATTCGGCCATGGCGCGATACCTCTCCAGATCGAAAGGTTTCCCTCTGAAAATGACTGGGTGTGGGACAGCAGCGTCCGTGTACTCGCGGGTTGTGAGAGGTTCCTCGATCCACCGGTCAACACGAACCGCATCTGCTCCAGCTATAGGACGAACAAGCCAGCAAGGTATCCCAGCCCTAACCAAATTCTCAGCATCGTCGCGGTTGTTGACATATGCTCCGATAACATTTCGGAGAGGGGAGTGCTTTGCAGTAGGGGACACAAACTGTTCCCGAGCTTCGCTGACCCACGCGATGCGAGCATCCAGCTCCAAGCAAGTACGCTGAGTCAGGCGCCAAAGCATGAACGTTTCGTCGCGGGTCATTGGATTTGCGAGGCGCCCGGTATAATATTTGAGTCGACCAAGGTGCGTGGCGATGACCTGGTCGTCCCTCACTCCGTTGCGAACATCCTTCGTAAACTCCTCCGAACGCAGTGTTCCAACCCTCCTGCGAAACTGCTTGATTTCACCCTCCATAATCTGACGCCATTCCGTCCTGACAAGACCCAGTGTATTAGATGGATTGTCGTGATCCAGGACTTGGAATTCTTGATCAAACGGCATCATGGAGAAAAGCCACCGGCCAGCGTTATTGGCGGATTGAAGGGATTCGGAAGATGGTATTAACGCGAGGTGGCCGACAGCAGGGTGAAAGATTTGGGCAGTATTCAAGGGATCGTCAAGGCCGAATGTAAAGTCCGAGTACATGTGAATGGTACGCGTCCCGAAGGGGGAGGGGCAATGAAATCCATATTGGGGGACGTAATGAAAAGTTTTAAATCTTGGTAGCGCTTGCCGACCTTGCCTTCGAAGCTGCGAACTATAATGATTTAGTCAATGAACATTGATGTAAGATACAACTTACTTGGTCCACGCCCAGCCGTCGAGGACGCCATAATTTGAGCGTCTTGTAGTCGGACGATGTATATGCACTAAAATCACTGCGACTTGTAGTCGGGCAATAGGTCCAAGCCGCCGACTTGTAGTCGAGTGACAGTCAAGTTCCAAGAAGCAGTCCTAAAGTGTCATTGCCGGCTTGCCGACCCAACAGTGGAGCCAAACAATGCCAACCTCATGTGTCGCGACTCGCTGGCGGGATCGCTCGATCATCCCGCCCTCTCTCTCTCGTACCACCACCTTGACCTCGGATACAGTCCGGAAAAGGTGGCTGGCCAGCGGTCGACTACACGTCGCCTCTACTCGTCGTACTCGTCTTCATGTCGGCGCTCTCACCGTCGAGATCGGCAGTCGGGATACAGTCTTCCTTGTCAGCGCTCAGTTTGCTGCTGTAGACGCCATGGTAAGCTTCTTCCATGCTTTTGGCTTATCATTTTTTGGGGGGCGTGTTTATTTATTTTGACAGGCTGCCGCTCTCAGTACGCAGATGTGATCTTGGAGTCGTGGAACAGACGCGGCGGTGTCGGCTTTTTGTACCCTGTTCGTCCTTTACGCTCTGCTTGTGTGTCATTGTCGACTTTGCCTTTTTTACAGGAAGGAGGGGATCGGCGTTACACTTGACCCAGAGCTGGTCCGAGCGGACCCTTCTTCTTATGCGGGCCGTTTCCTTTCAGCCGGACAGCTTTGTTTCTGTCGCCAAACCACCATGAGCCACCCAGCAGACGCAATACGATATTTACCTGAAAAGTATTTTCGCTCTCCGACACCTATCTTGTTGGCCTCCCTCTCTCCTTCGTCTCGTCTTGTTGCCCTCTCGAAAGGACCGCGCATCACTATCAATCCGGTGGCTGCGCCAAGCCATCCAACAAGTCCCTTGCGCTTCCTGGGGCACCAAGAAGACGGAAACTTCAATCGAGATGCAGGTCTCCCTGTGTATATCCAAGATGGAAATTCTGAAGTGACAGCCCTTATGTGGCTCACGGACGCTGTTTTCGTGGCAGGCCATGTTGACGGCACCGTCGTAATTACTGAAATCATTGTTGGTCAGGTAAACCATAGTCCCCTGCATCGTCTATCGCAATCTGCTCACAATCCTATTCAGACGCGAGTTCACGGCCACTCATTCGGCGTCCGTGCTTCTAGCAATCGCATCCAGTCATTCCTCACGGATTCCAGCAAGTCCCATTTGGTCGTGGCTACCCAGGATACCGTTCAATTATGGAAGTTGTCGCGGTCGCTTGCGCTATCCTATGAACGACACACGCATCGAAAGGTCGACAACCCAATCCTTTCATGGTCGCCCCGTAGCTTTAAGTCGCTATACATGGCCGGCGCCAACGACATAGCGTAAGACTGTCTTCCACTTCGTATCTTATTTTCTCACCACTTCATAGAGAGTGGAATATGTCCAGTGACAGCCTGCGATGGGCTCAAATCTTACAGCTAAAACCCGGATGTCGCCTGTATGAGAATCACCTTGCTGATGCAGTTCCAGAAAGCTGACAATCCTTACATAGAGTCTGTGTATCGTGGAATGGCTGTCACCGCGTCTCCGCCACTCAATCGGACGTTGACTGTGTCTTTACCTATACCAACGCTAAAACGGGGGACGAAACCACCTATACATTTCCAACTCCTGGGATCATCGACAGGGAATTTCGCGCGTCATTCCTTCACGACGACAAGTTGGTTTTGCTTGCAAGTTCCCACAAGGTTGTGTTATGGGACATAGCGTTCAGTGAACTTGCCGTCCAAGAGATGCGACATATTAGCGAGAAACATCCTCAGAGCCATCTCGCGGCAGTGTCGGTGAGCATCTCCTGATTGTTTAACTTTCAACCGACTGACAATACTATAAGGTTGGAAGGCGGGTCGAGTTTTGGAACATTATCTACGTATTCGTGACCGTCAGAGGACCCGAAGCCGTAGTTTGGGAGGCTGTTCTATGCCGCCAGCGGGCAAATTTTATAGCAGTCTGTGTTTTCGGGTTGTGGTGCGTACTTGGACACACTCGCGCGACGTCAATACCGACGAATTCCCCTCCAGCGTTACAATTTGCGGGGCAGTGTCGGCCATTGTATCGCGATATATCTAGTTAGTAAACAAAGTTTTGTCGGGACGGGCGGACCTCTCGGAGATGGACGGTACATACTTGCGTAGTCGTGAATGATCAGTACAACAGTTAGATAGGTTTCGGGGGTGTGTAAGGCCGACAGCTTTCGCAGCGCAGTAGAAATCACACATTTTCGTATTCAAAACAGAAGGCTCAGGATTCATGAAAGCAGATAGATAACAACAACATAAACACTACGACAACATAGGGCGAACTAACAGAGCAGTTGGGAGAGGGGGAGAGCGTGTATATAGCGGAAGAAAACAGTCGTATAGATCAATCAAAAAGATGCGAGTGGAGAAGCAAATGTTTAGTAAAAGTCAACAGCTGCAAGGAGAACATTGCGTCCTGCTTGGTAAAGTAGGGCTTGGCGTTGCCTTGCACGGGCGAGGCGCAAATGGAAAGATGAATCATCCCCACACTTGTCGAAGATGTCATCAAATATCATTTTAAGGAGCATACATCGGGCCAGCGGTACGCGTGCTTTGTCAAGCTCGCTGCAGTGCGGATCGGCTTCTCGCATGGCGTCTGAGGCTGATGTTGCCGTGTCGCAAAGATATTTCGCATGCATGGCTATGTGGCGAAGGAGGTTGACGGCAATGGAAGGACAATCCAGGGCCCGGTCAACCTGGGTTGTCGCAAAGTTGACTAGCCCGCTGGGAGCGAGAGCACGGACGGCGCGACCAGCATCTCGAATTATTCGCAGGCAGTCGGCAACTCGCACTGCAGGAGAAACTCTGAAATGTATAAGCAAAGTCCTTCGTGCTCCGAACCAGAAACACATACGTTGCTTCCGTTGAAGGAACATTTAGTGGATACCGAGTACCGACATAGGTCAGGTAGTGCTCCTCGCGATCCTCGAATGACTCTGGGGTATCCTTGTAATAGCTGCGGATGATCAGTTATACGGCCAGCTATAAACTGTCTCGACTGACTACGTGGAGCTTCCATGCAGGTATGGAGGGACAGATTTCGACCGAGGCCCCGTCATATTGTTGGAATCGATAATGAGACGATGAACCGAAAGCAAGTTATTTACGTAAATATGGTCGAATTCGGCCAAGCCTCTGGCCCTAAGTATTGAATATTCTAATTGTCACCGCACACTTGACCGCACGTAATGGTTCAACATTGATACTTTGCGACGAGCACATGCCCTACTACCTAAATACGTATAGCTGCCTTCTCCACAACAACTACTTCTTGTGTTTGACTAGAACCAATCAGTCGAGGCTGTCTAGATCCAACCAACGCTGCCCCTGCCATGGCCATTATGTCTACTTCACCTTCGGTCCTCAACAGGCTTGAAAGCCTGGTACCCACGAGCTTCAGCACGTTCTGCTTCGCGAGAGCGCCTTTGGTCACGTCGGTTCGTTCGCTGCTTCTCTCCAGAAGCTGCATATCAGTAAGCAGCGAATCCAAGCCGGTGGCCGCCATCTTTAGGTCAAAAAGAGCGTCGGAGAAACGCAATTGTACGTTGAGTAGGGCGCGCCGATGCTCTCCTACGCGAGGATACCACCATCGCCAGGGAAAGTAACCGCTGTCCCTCCAGCCCAGCTCCGTACAAAGAGCAGAGTACGTGGTATTGAGCAGAGCGATCGTAGAATCCACTTGTTTTAGAGTCATGTTTCCCAGGCCCATGGCGTTGGCAAGTGAAGAGCCCATCTTTGAGCCTGCATCTGACACCGTCAACTCGGCAGAGAAGACAATATTGTGGATATCGACATCGTGATATGAGATGAGGAGACTGCCGAGAGTATGAGAATCTTCTCAATGAAAGAAAGTAGCCACTCACAAGTCCAGGTCATCGCACATAGTTTTGACAAACTTGTTCACGAGTTTCAGCGCATCGAAGCTCACGTCCTCAAGCAGTCGTGTCTGACTCAACATCTCTTCCCCAGCCTTAGTGGCAAAGGAGATGAACCCCAGCGTGGTCAAGTCGAATTTGGATAGAGTGATGTTGTTGTGTGCGACAACGACCATCTCAGCAAGCCGGGATACTCCCCAACCTTCCCGCCTGTCCAGTGGATCAGTTCGACGCGCCGTTAACGGGAGGGTTTGCGTAGAGCAGAGCCTAAAGAAGTCGTTTTCTTTGATGAGGCCAACCTTGCAAATCGGAGCCTCGGAGGGCGCGTAGAGCAAGATGCAGAGAATGCCCATGATGGAAAGAGTAAAGATAATCGACCTCCTCCATTGGCGCAGTTGCACGTGGGCGCAAAAGCTGAGGATTTTCCAGATTATCGAGGGGAGAACTTGAGGGGCCCAGACGCTGAGAATATAATGTTTGGTGACTGAGAGTTATTTAGATCGAAGATGCCACCCAGTACAGAGACACATTACCGTAGGAAATGACTCCCATTTTTGTTAGGTGACTGATCGACCGTGTAAGTGGCGTGAAAGTAGTGGTGGTGGGAGAATCAAGGGAGAATCCTGTCGCCGCCGCGTTTCGCTCTCCTCCACGTGATCATATGACCTTTTGGACTATTATCACCGATGATCGCATTGTCCGCTCAATTGCCCAAGTTTCTTGCGACCTCTGGTAACGTTGCGCCAAACAACGACGTGTCTACGCTCTATTAGCTACGAAACTTCGGCACCTCAGCGTATGATCACGCTCAATACACCTAATTCGCCAAAACGACAGCGAACGTGACATTCACTCACCTGTTACAACAAGGAGGATGATGGGCGATGCCGGACGTTTTACGATCTCGATGGGTGGCGTTCCACTGTACGTTGGCGGCATGAGCTGCGACTTGTAGTCGGGCAGCACTCCCGGATTTCCCGACTTGAAGATGACTCTCGACTGGAAGTTGCAGAGTTCTTCCAATCCTTGCCCTCGGCGTGTAGCGGTATAGAAACCGTCTCGACTTGTAGTCGGGTGACGGTGGTGGTAGCTGGAAGGCAAGTGACGTTTAGTGAGTATTTTCATCGGCCTTGTCATCTAGCTTAACACTCACCAGTAGCTGCTTGTTACCCGCATCCGAATCTTCGATCAGTCTCGTCAGAAGGCGGCTACGTTCGTCGTCGGTGAACTACGTCAAGCTCGATAAGTCGAACTCGGAGGAGCAGATGGTGCCTCACGAATTTAGCTTTGTATGACCACGTTGGTACGGTGAAGTACGACACTAGTGAAACTGAAATAGTCAGGATACCCCAACCAGTTCACCCAACGCGAACGCGAGGATACCTGTCAGTGACCGCATGAGTCCCTCAAATTTCATCGACCCGGAGTTATAGATCTCACCTCCAAACGCCCCAAGTCAAGGCCGCACCACCAAAGAAAATGGCCGCTCTCAAGCTTCATAAATGCGTCGGAAAGGAAGTTATTTTTGATACTGTTGTGCTCACAGACGATAATAAGCCGAGAAGAGAAAAATGACACCAGGGAACAGACCTGCTTCGGTGACGCCGAGTACTAAAAAAGCAGCTTAGGCGGTGAGACTTGGACACTGAATAAAGAGACTAACAAAACCGAACATCGAGAAGCGCCGCCTGATTCGTAATCAAGCCTTGCCCGACACTGGCCATTCCCCAAGCTAGTCGAATCGTTTCAATCTGGGGAGGAAGATTATGAAGTACCGAATAATACCGAGGAAAGAACGCGTACAATATCTATGGGAATAGATGAGCAATGATTAAGCAGAAGAAAAGACAGCCGACATTAGCCGGGACTTCGAGAGAACATACGCCACGAAATAAAGCGCAAGGGACGTGTTGTATACAGGTGGAGAGAGGTTGATGTCCTGGATGTCGATGCCCTGAGATTATGATTAGTAGCGAAAGCCTACGTCTGCCAGTCCAACGATTCTGTAGGACGTGTGTATGAGAGCGGACAGCACTCTCGGCTTATTATCGCAGAGCAGAATCCCGACTCGAAGATGACTCCCGACGTGGGCTCGTAAAGTTATTCCACTCCTATCCCTCGGCGTGTAGTCGTAGAGCGACCGTCTCGACTTATAGTCGAGTGACGATGGTGGGAGGAGGAGAACTAAGGGTAACTTAGCTGAATCAAGTCACGTGTAACGACTGCTGCACAGCCACAAAAAAGCAGTACGCAAGCAAAAATTTAATTTTCGAGACGAATAAAATCGCAAACAGTCCAAATTTTATTGAGAAGTTGTACATTAAAATGAAACAATAAACCAGCAGAAAATCGGCTTGTAACAAAAGTGTTTAAATTTCAGAAATATCATAGTCCGTGTGGTAAGACAGCGACTCGAGCGAGTTTTCGGACCATCCAACAAACACCAGACCTAATAACACGCGATCCTTTTGTCCAATTCAGAAAGAGGATTTCGATACTAACATCGTTCGAGGACTTTATTGCAACGGCTCCCTCGATGGTCCCGGCGATCTTGGGCATCTTTGTTCTAACTTCGCATCGATGCGGAACAGACCCCACAGTACTCCGTGACATTGCTTGACGCTGCCTGAGGCGAATCCGGCGCGTAAGCTATGAACTGTATGATGTCGTCAATGAAAATGACTGCAAGATATTACCTACTTGGTCCACGCCCAGCCGTCGAAGAGGACATGATTTGCATCCCAACTCCTAGGAGGAGAAATCAAGACAACCAGAAGGAGTGTCGACTTGTAGTCGGACGTTGGACTACGACATAAAAGTCGGATAGACACTGCGACGTAGAAATCGACCAGTGACGAGCTCCGAGGGGACCACGATGGCGTGCTACCGTTGTGCAGACGGTGCTTGTGTCGATGTTACTGCGACTTGAAGTCGATCAGTCGCCGACTTGAAGTCGAGTGACAATGGTCAAGTTCTGATTCAAGAAGCAGTCCCAGAGTGATCGATGCCGGCTTGCCGACCCAAGAGTGGAGCCAAACAATGCCAACGTCATGTGTCGCGGCGGGATCGCTCGATCATCCCGCCCTCTCTCTCTCATACCACCACCTTGCTCTCGGATACAGTCCAGAAAAGGTGGCTGGCCAGCGGTCGACTACACGTCGCCGCTGCTCGTCGTTCCAGCATGGCCACTCAACTTCATGTCGAAACTGTGCGCTTGTCGGGCCGAAGGCTATAGCCTGCACAAAGCAAGGAGCTGCACAAAGCAAGGATCGCAGACATATAAATACCTCGACCTTGCTGTTCGTTCTTTTTCAACAGTTCAAGTTGCTCTCCGCAGTGCGTCGTCACACTTCCCTACTGCTGTGCCCTAATAATTTACAGATGACTTCGCAACTTTGCAACCTCCTGCATCTAGCAGAACCCTACTATCTCGGCACGGTCAACGACGGCACTACGATTGCTTTCTTCTTCAAGTTATTTCTACTCGTTGACGAAATGATTCCTCTACCAGATTCCGAACATAGGCTTGCCCTGCAAGCGGCGAGGAAGATGGTTTGTGCGCTCATTTGGCTGCTCAATTGATTCTGACGGTCATTCTAGGACATTGTTACGCGTCTCATGACCCAGGACTACGATCCTGACGACGAATCGCCGGAGACCATTCACTATGCAGAAGAAGAGATGAGGAAGAAGTTGCGAGTGTGCTTGGAAGAAACAGAGCATGTATAGATTGCGCCTGCCGTTGCCCGCGACAATGTTCTTTCCCCTAGTCGCCCAATAGTACGAGTTAATGGTCCATACCGACAGACAAACAACAGAACCTACCGCTAAACTCATAATGAGAATCCAATTGTACGGATGCCAATCCTACCTTGAGGTTCTTCCGCTTTCAATACTATGCTCTGGCGAGAAGGTACTCGAAGTCGCGATTCCATGACCCTAAACAATGCTATTTATTTCGCCTTCTCTCTTCACAAACGGCAACTCGACTATGCGTCGGCGCTATAATCGCCCTTCTATCGGCACTCGGATACATCTACCCTTGTCAGTACATGTCAGTGCTCGACTGCTGGAAATTGCCTTCTCTCAGGCACCGATCCCCAAGGCGCGATGCGAACAAAGCAAGAACAAAGGTACTTTGACGAGCGTGAGCGACAAGCCACTCGACAGCCCTTCACTCCTCCTCCATTGTGCCACTCCACGAACGCAATGGACGAGGACGACAGTATCCTTCAACTCGTAAACGAAGGCGCCTTCGAAGTCCATTACGATCTACCCCTCGATAATGCTTATGCAGTCCTCCCCGTACTCAAGCGCCCAGCCTCCCAGCCTCCTGCTTTACTCGAAAATCGCGCACCGACTGCGTTGGAGCGTACGGATAGGTGATTACCTTCTCTGATCCACCTCCATGATCCTCAACTATCGCAGCCTGATCATTACTGCCCCCAATCGTCGCGCCCAGACCCAGCATGGTTCACGGTCAGTTCTTCATACCGTTTCCTTCGTGCATTTATCACTCCCTTTGTAGACTCGACGGCTTAAGGCTCACCATGGAATCCATTAGCGCTGCGCACAGATCTTTTGTTGAACCGGTCAAACCTGAGGCTCCCGTGAATGTGATAGAAAAGGACTGCACGTACGCCGCTTGTTGCATGTCTATATTGTGTTCTCTGACCTTGTGCTCAGTTGGGAAGTCCGACGTGTACAAATAAACGGCCTCAAGCAAAACGTGGTGTCATACATACAATATTCTGCTACCCCTCCCAAGGTTGACGCACTCAAACCGCCAAAGGATTGGGACTCGGAATACAAGGGTCGCAAAGCCGCGTTGTTGTTTTTGATATGGCCAACAGCTAAGGACGCCTCCGTCTGGTTGTACGACTCCCCCGATTGGAGGAAGGTTGATGTTGGCAGCGGTTTCAAGAGCGAGAGATCTAGAGGCATATGGAAGATGGACGTACATGGAACACATGTTCTTGTTGTCCGCGACAACGGGGCTTGTTTGATTTTACCTGAATCGGATGCTAGATATCGCATGCGCAGGCGCGCGCCACTGCAGTAAATACTTTCTGTATCAATTTCCACCGTCCTCGTTTGTGCTTCGTATGCCCCCGCTAGTGAAGGATGCTCGGCCGCCAGAGTTCATTAGTTGTCTTCAACGTGCGATAACAAGTTCTTCCCGAAGCGTTAAATCTACAAGCTCTTGTCTCATGAATTAACGCACTTCCAGTACGACGAGCAGACTTAGTATTCGCATTACGCTATCTGGCGCGACTGCACAATCGCATTGATTCCACAGACGTCCAAGTACTAATCTACACGTCTCCCATCTCGTCCTCGATATGACGGAGCTCAATACAGTGTCATGGTGCTAGGAACTTTCGTCTTCTACAAGGCGAACGGTATCGTATATCTGCAAATGCATGATCAGCAAACAAGGTCATCGAATACGTCGAGAGGCCCACCATGTCTTGAAGAGGCATGACATGCCGAACCGTGACAGGAATGCCAGTCGCTTTCACGATCGTCAGGACACAGTGGGAAATCTGGGTCAAAGAGAAGACCGCGATGTGGTCGATGTTGTTATAGATGAGTCGACCTGATGCAAGGGGAGCGATACGGAAGTGGTCAAGTTCGACGTCTGGAACAGACAACTCTTCAAGGCAATGGACCTCAAAGAATACTTCACTGCTTTTGAATGCCACCCGCATCTCGCGTGTGTAGAAAGATTGTCCGAATAAATCCTACTCTGCCGTCGTGGGTTACAATACACGCATGAGGATCCGGCTTTTTCTTCTTGATTGAATCACGTGGCGCAGTGAATTTGAGCTTCGAGGAAAGAACTTCGTCAGCCACTCGTGCATAACGGGAAATAGAGGCGGGATTGGCGGACGTGTCGTAGCGAGAGAGCCATGCGACGAGGTGGCTATACAGTGCATCTGGTAGACGAGTTGAAGGTTCTGTGGACGTTATAACAGGGATTCCGGCTCGCGTCACCGGTGTCTTGCGTCCATGTTCCCCTCGTATCATAGTGGAAATATCGGCGGAATGCATCTGCAGCTTCGAGCAAAACAGGGGGAAGCATATGCGGCGAATAGAGAGCGGTAAGGTTTTGTCGTCGACAGAACGATCGCATCTTTGTCGCTTCCATATCGCCTAACCCATTGAGAACAGTAAGACGTCTGGCGTTTGAAAGTAAATAGGAAGAATTACCGAACTTCTTCGAGCTGTTTATTTGCTGGAGTAACCCGTTGTAACGTTCGAATGCGAAGCAGCGCCATGCTTGAGTTGGACCCCAGCGCCTGAGCATATCCCCGAAATGCATAGCCATGTGCTGATTCGACTCTATCTGGGCCCCTGGGTAAAGTTCCAATAAACCGGATAGATACAGATACATTTCTTCCTCATACTGGCCGATATCTTGCGCAGTCAATGTTTTCGCTGTTGCAAGTTTGATGGCGGTGACAAGATGGAGGAAGTTCTGGAGCATGTCGTACTTGTGGCGTTCCTCGTCAACCGTGCTGGTGCGGTACCCTCCCCAAAGTCGAGTAAGAGTGAAAGGAAGGTGGAGGGTACAGAAGGATTTCCATTGGTCTGCAGTGAACTTTCCCCATGCAGCGTCGCCCGGATGCGATGGAGGACGTCCCACGTACGACGGCATGGGCCTTCTCTCCATGTCCTTTCGAACCTCCTTCAAGATCGTTGGGCCTAGGAGCACAGCGGAAGGCTTTCCTCGTGCCTTAGCACCGGGCTTCTGGGTATGCCCTTGTAGCCGTCCCGTAGCCGGATCGACGAGACCAAGCTCTTTCCTCTGAAGCGGATGAGTATTCTAGAAAGAGGCTAGAAGCTAAACAGACGCTACCTTGTTCTGAAGCAGAGTAACAAGTCGTGTTACTGCCATGCCCGCATACGCGTCGCTTGCCTCATCCCCTAAAACTTCAACGCACATCCTAACAAGAAATGTACGAGAGCGTTCCGAAAGATCCTTTTTTGTATCCGTTTCGAATGCTGTCCTCTCCGCGGATACGGTGGAACGCGTAGCGGAACTTTCACCAGCGATGAAATCGGATCCAGAGGCGTACTTGGAAATATGAGTGAAAAGTCTGACTGCCAGAAGGTAAATCTTACGAGATCCTGTAGCCTCTTGAATAGTTTCCGTTTGGAACCGCTGAAGCGCAAATTGTTTTGACGACACATGTAGACAAAGACATCGGTTTCAAACTTGGCAAGACTTGCTTTCGGGTTCGGATCCGTTCGGATGTAGTCGCGTACAGCGGCAGTCTCGTCAGCAGTAGGAATGTAAGAGGTGCGCTGCGATGATAGGTCGATGCCATCCTCCATGCTCACATCCATACCCCAGATGACACGAATGTGGCGGTGAAAGAGCCCTAGATAGAACGCGTGCATAGAATCAAGCGTGACGAAAGTGGTAGGATCCCAGTATGGCAATCGTAAGAGTTCAGAGTATCTGACGTGGTGGGTTTCGTACAATGTCTGGCGCTCTTGATGGTCAGCCAAACACCAGGCTTTAACGCGTTCAGCATGTTCCGCCCACGTCCGTCGAATCCAGGAGCTTTTATCGAGATTATCCCTGTCCTGAATCTTCTGGTGACATTCCGAACACCAATCCGAACTTCGATGCGATCCAAATCCTGAGAGCTGCCTGGCGGCTGGTAAGTCGGCGATGATGGGCACCACGGCACAGCGAACACGTCGGCCATGTGGGTGTTTGGCAGTGCGATTGAGGTAGAAGCCACTCTCCCAAGCCTCCTCCAAATCGTCCACCAACGGTCGCAGGAAATGATTGATCTGGTCGTGTGACGGTTCTTTAGGACCGGGGATAATGCCGACAAGGAAGATGTTTTCCACCCGGTAGCGCACTTCAGGAGGCAGGTTGAGACAGACCAGGTAGATTGGACCGATGGACACAACTTTACCAGCCGTGCGGTTACCGTACGGATTCGTGCCATCCTGGTTGAGCCCAAAAACTAAACGCCCTTCTCCGTCACCCGCCAAAAAGTGATTCTCGCCATCAGGTCCTTTGAAGTTCCGAAGAACGGAACCATCCCAGATATCTTTCATCTCCGGCGAGTCCACGTCAGTTTCGATCGGTGTATCAAGCATTTCCTCGATGTCTGGTCGTGAATACAGCCTCCCCACCCACTGCTTCAGGCTGTTCGAAAGATACTGTCGCGTGGGGATAAATTTGTGGGGATCAGAAGTGTGGAATAGTTTGCGGCCGCACTCTCGTCCACCGCTGCCGGAAGGAATGTTGGTGCACCACGGTGTCTCTGGTATGGCGCCAGAAGAGGGAATGTCGTGAAGAGCACAACATTTCGGGCAGGAAACAAAAGCCGTAGTGTCTGCATCGATATCCAAGCGCCCCATAGCGGTGCGTACGTCGGATGGTATAGACTCAAGAAGTGGTGCGGTCTGGGATTCCGGAATGGAAAACGAGGTGAAGGCCGATTTGAGAAGGAGGCGTAGCATAGACAGGATAAACGCAGTGCGGGGAATGGATACATGGGCCAATAGATGGAGAGTGCTTGCCAGTAGCATACACATCAACACGACAGGTTGCCAATCTTTGATGCCCGAGAGTAGCGAGCTGGAGGAGGTCTCAGTAATGGTGAATGGTGATGATAAGAGATCAGACATACCGGCATCTACCACGGTTGTGTCTGAAGCTATCTGATAACGAGCGCGCTTCATCTCTTCAAACGCAGTAGAAGCGACGTTCAGCTCCTTCTCAATTGAAGCAGCAAGTAAGCGATGGCGAGTTCTAGGGCTGAGTTTCCCTCGCTCGGCCAGTGAATGACATTCCATCAAGTACGCTTGAAACGACAGCGAAGGAGTTTCGGCATCGGGGGATAAAACACAGAAGAAGGGTTCGGTATCGGAGTGGGAGGGGTCGATGAAAACAAAGTCGGTACGTGAGATATCGTCGAGCACATCCTTCCAACCCAAAAGCCTCTCGTGACACGAGCGAAGCGTAAGGGAGAGCGAATCATCCCTCGAATCGTGAGCATCCCGGCTAGGATGGGAGGCACGGGATCGTTTTTCGCGACGAGAGGAGGAGTCGGTCTCCTCGCTAGTTTCAGAAGAAGAATCGGAAGTGGGAGGGGAGTCTGCGGCATCAGCACTTGGCTCGTCGTGGGTCGCATCGGCCTCTGATGGTGAAGCTTCTTCTGCACCCATTGATTGGAGTAGCTCCGAGGCGTGAGCCTGTGTCTGAAGATCGCGCTGATGGCGAGTCCATTCCGGTGGGTGGAACAATTTACCAGGCTTGGCCGTCAGCGAGCGAGGATCGAAGTATAATTCTTGGGCGCACTGACGGCACGTACAGACATGCTGGATGGGTGCTTCTCGAAACTTTGAGGCCTGACTAGTAGGCTCGCCGTTTCTTAGGCCGCGTGCCATTTCAGATCTGGCTTGAGGTTGTGGTTGCAAGATGAGCAGTGACTCGGGACTCATGATAATCAATCAACGGTTCAGGGTTGTTTGGTACTGCCACCGTTCAAGCCTTGTTGGCGACAGATTGAAAGAGCTGTTTATTCAAGAGTGCATAGACCATAACGAAAAGGTAACAAATACCTTTTGATAGAGCCGGCGTATATATATTCGTTTTCCGCGAGAGTCCATTCCAACTTCTCGTTGGCGCCGAAAGACAAGATGAAAGACCTTTCCTTCGACACGTCTGATTCCGTGAGTAGATTTCTGTTCACGATGAACCTTCTGGCTCATGGCAATCAAGGATGGAATGGGTGATCATTCCAAAGCCTCGTTGAATACAGTTGTCCCCAGAAGTCGAAAGATGAGACTATAAAAATGTCAGCAAACTGTTGCGCACGGAATCTCGACTCGGTGAGAAACGTCTGTTTGTCGGATAGTACGGCCCTGACGGCGTATACACAGGCTATTCAATGTCTGAAAGATATATTTGCTGCCGAAAAGGTCAATATGGCGAATTTCCACTTTCATATTCAAACTTACTGAAAGTGATAATAGCATTGGGGAGGATCGGCAGGATTATGGACCAAGGAGGAATTGGAGGCGGAGGAAACGTCGGCGACAGAAGTTCGCGCACTTCTGCTTGCTTGCAAGGATCGCAGTAAAAGGCTGGAGGAGTTACTCATTTTACTGGAAATTCTTACGGATCGCAATGAAATCAACACGCACTAGCTTTCATATATTGTTTCGGGCAATGACAGGAGTTGAGGAATGAGGCGCTGTAAACTTGCAAAGTATGGAACAAGCACGACGTTGACCGAGTCGTAAGTGGTAACTGATAAGCGCCAGCGAGCGGGAACGTCGCCCACTAAATCCGTCCATCTGCCTCCACCAGAGCAAGAATACATGGCGCACTTTACTTTCACTGCGTTGTTCAGAAACATCCTCGCCGTGGTTGGAATCCGGCTTGGGAGATGGCTTTCAAGAAACTGGTGCGTTTCTGCTTTGCGAATCTTTATTTCGGGTCACTAGACGTCGTGCTACCCTTCTCCATCATAACTCATATTCATCCTCGGCGTTCTTGTACCCTCCACTTTATCGGCGTGGTCATCCTTCTCGTCATCGTCGTCCTGCTTGTGCCCTTACGCTCATTCTCGGCGTGCTTATACCCCCGTCGTTGTATCATCATGTCGTCGTCGTCATCTTACCGACAGCGGTCCACATATGCTCACGGCTCAGATGTAAAAGCGATACTTGGCGCTCTTTCTTCAATCTGATGTTTAGCATAATTGGAAAGCGACTATGCACAACTCAACACAGAGCATGCTGAAGTATTGGTCCGTAGATGACTTTGATCGTCTTAGTCCTGAATATCCTCGTGAGTGTTAAGACAGAGTAAAAAGTCTACACGGGTGTCGGTAGCTCTTCGCGAGTAACCCAACCGCCATCGAGCCTCAGTGAGGACACAGACGACATGATTCCGTGCGTGTACAGAACAATGCAACCGATTGCATGAAACTGTTCGCAGACTTGAACGAATCGGCCAAAGGACGTTTAGGTCATTCTTGCTCGCAAATATTTCCAATCCCGATATAAGTGTACGCCCCAGAAGCCCCCCCCCCCCCCCCCAACTTCATGTCTTCCAATGACATATCTTCCTCGGGAAGTCTGGAAGATCAAGACCTATGATCGAGCAGGTACCGAGACTGAGACGTCGGGAGTTCAAAAGTTGATACAGGTGAGGCAGGAGGGCCGGCAGCTGAAATTTCTGGTACAGGAGAGTTGCCCAAGGCGTAGGAGTGCAAATTCGAGCAGCAGCAGCAGAATTGTGCGGGTTATCTGCGTACTCGGGGGCCAACCTCCTCATACTCTAGACTCGGCGCGCTAGTATCGGCGCCGGTGGTGGCGCACGACTCGGGTCACCGTTCACAATGATCTGGTCCCCCGGCGTAAGCCCCAGGCTCGAGATCGGCAATTCCGGTGTGAGCATCAAGCTCCTCGGTGGATATCATCGTCGCAGAGGAGAGTTTCGACTTGAAGATGACTCCGATGACTCCTGACTTGAGGTTACAGAGGTTGTCCAATCCCTGCCCTCGGCGTGTAGTCGCAGAGCAACTGTCCCGACTTGTAGTCGAGGGACGGTGGTGGTGGGAGAGCGCAAAAAGCCTTATTTGGCTCAAGCCACGTGCTTCGGCTGCGCGGCAGAACGTCCTTTCAATTTTGTTTCAATTGAAGATTGCACAACGAATAAATTCCAGACGGTCTCAAGATTCAGTGGAAAAGTGTACATTAAATGTAGCATGCTGGGAGTACAATGTTAATCTAAAAATTCTAAAAAAAAATTGGGAAACTGTTTTCATAGTCCGTGTGGTAGTACAGGCGCCCTTCTGAACCATGCTACAAAGCACCCGACGTAGTGACGCGCTAGCCTATGCTCGAACTCATTAAGGATCGCGATGCTGACATCCTTCGCAGATTCTATCGCAACGGCACGCTCGATGGTTCCGGCGGTCATCTTTTGCATCTTTGTCCAACCTCGCATGATGCGGAATAGACCCAACAATGCGCCACGACGTTCCTCGATATCGGATGAGGCGAAGCCCGCACGTCCAACGCCAGGCCATTCTGGAACGAGTCGTCCGTTGAAATGGGGGATGCAACCGAGAATGCGGATCTCGCGGTCACCGGTACTTGAGGCATCCAACTCGTCAAATGGCTGACTTGTTTGTTGAAAGTTGGCAGGCTTGAATTGGTAGCAGAGTCGATCGAGGGCTACGGGCTCGTATCGGAAGTTGATCTCGAATAATTCCCAAAAGATCTCCGAAATGACATTCCCCGGTAGTGGGTTTGGTAGAGGTTGATCTCGCCACAACACCGGTGCCGTCCCCATCTTAGCAAGATCGATAGTGCCCTGTTCAAAGGTTAGTTAATGAAAAAGTAAGCAGTAGAAAGGGTACCTTTAGCTCCCCGGCCTTTATACAGTCCATCAACTTTGTTTGCACGTCATTCCTCCGCTTCGCGGCATATGAATCGGGCTTATTGCAGGTTTCGAGCATGGTTGTGTCTCAGAATCCGTGGTTATCATATATTTTCATCGGTCCTCTTACGATAGGCTGGGGCAGGAGAGTGCTAAACTCCAGCGTGGAACGCCAGAGTATGCGGCTTGGCTTGCCGAGCGGCAAGAGGAGCACGAGGCGCTTGTTGAGGTGAGCCTTATTCAGCATAAGGGAATGAACTTAACTCCTTTTTGAAGTCCTGCAAGCCGTACGAGTCCTGGGCCGCCTCTAGGGCCGAGGCTCGCGTAGCACAGCTAGCCTCTCTTCGCGAACAAAGACTTCAAAGGTGCCATACATGCATGCGTGCTGCACATGTCACAGAGGTTGACCAAGTCAACAGTATCATTGCTCGCCTGAAGGCAGATGGCTGGGAAGAAGAATTAGATCACCCTTCCGCTCATAGGACTCTGGAATACCACTCGGCCGTCAAGCAGCCTAAAGAGCTGACCGACCGAAGTAAGTTACCTGCAATCGTATTTCTTTGACGCTGATCTTACTCGTTTTAGTTTGGGAGGCCATCAAGCCCACTCTCACAGTAATTATGTCGAATCTCCGCGCGGCCATACTCGAGCAAAAGATACAAGACGCCGTCGCTGGGAGACTACGGCTTCTAGAAAGGCTGGGAGATTCTCTCCTCTCGAAATTGCCAGAAACGTTGCCCAATCCCCCAGCCTCCGCGCTTGGCATGTATCAGCCTTTTCTCGATATTGTCCAAACTACGCCGCATGACAAGGACGTCACCACCAAGCTCGAGGAAGCACTTGAGACTGTGCCCGTCATATGTGAGGAATGGAGACAAGAACACGAGACTCGCTTGAGAGCGATACTGAGGGAGACGGGGCGCCGCGATGACCTCTCATTGGTCGTCAACGCTTTTACTTGCGCCGACTGCTGCAGGCGCTCCTTGTCCGTGGTCCTTCATTATCCACACTTCGCCTCACACCGCTGCTTCTATTCTACCGCTCGCGTTGGTGGCACCAATGTTTGGATTTGGAACGGCAAGGGCACTACAGCGGTAAATCTGGATGTCTATGCCAGATGCAAAGACTTTGTGAGGATGTGTGGATTGGACCCACATACGGCGACTGCTGAGGATATGGACGGTGTTGATATGTTCTTCCAATGCGAGGAATGTGACTCCAGACGGATATCCCCACCTGGGACGAGATTGTTCGGTCTCATGCGTTGGCGTACAGCTATGGTTAGTCTTCGCGTACCTTTCTGGTTATTGTATGTCTTATCTGTCTCTCGTAGAATCATCAACATCTTGGGATGATGTCTCGCGTTGAAGACGCTGATCTTATCGCTTCAGGACGTCGTCAGGAAAACCGCTTGTTGGAGAAAGATTTGTTGTCGAAGCCTGCTGGGCACGCGGAGTTTTCTCAGGCGTTTGTTTGTTTGCACTGTGATATGCCGGAAGCGTCTAGGACTGCTCGTGCTAGGCATCTTCAAGATGCGTGAGTCCCCATCTGCTATTGCATAGCGTGGCATACTGACGTCTTTGTAGGCATGGGATAGAGGGCGAGGTCAAGATTGCAGATCATTATCGGCGAAGCTTGAAGGATAAACATGTGAACAAGTTAGTGGTCGGCGCCAGGAGGATGATTTAAAAGGGCGCCACACGGATGATGAAGAATGAATTTTTTTTTGTAATTACAAAGAGATTGCTATATCATCCAATTCCTACATTTAATGTACACTTTTCCACTGAATCTTGAGACCGTCTGGAATTTATTCGTTGTGCAATCTTCAATTGAAGTTGCGTTTGCGAGACTTTCTGAACTGATTGCCGTGGAGCCGAAGCACGTGGCTTGAGCCATATCGGGCTCCTTCCAAGCCGTCAGTCGACTAAGTACAAGTTGCTCTACGGTTACATGCCGAGTGCAAGCTCTGCGACTTCAAGTCGAGAACTATTGGAGCCATCGACTACACGTTGGGACTCCGCTCTGCGACAATGGAGTGCTCCCCGACTACAAGTCGCAGTCGCAAGATGCATCCCCGCTCAAGAACAATGCGCCATCAACCTGGCTTTCGCGACGGACACGCATTTCCCCTACATCTCCTGACACGTGTTGCTGCAGTAGAGTCTGCGTTCGCAGGTCGTTAGCTCCGTGTCCTGGATCTCGCGAAGTCGCAGATGGATAAACCCCAAGATTCCGTTGGTCCAGATCGAACTTTTTGCCATCGTCGAACGTTTTGGGATTGACGGTACTTATCGTACACGTGGGCATTGTGAGCGATAGTTCCTCACAGATGTCGAGGTACGCAGGGATACAGAATGGGTCATTCTCTTGCAAAGACTGGACTCTCTGCTACATATGAGTATGTTCAATCGAACTCTCGCACCTTTCGTACGCCGATACTCCTGCAGCAGTACCATCTCCATAAAGCCTACATGTTTTGCCGTACCTCAGTTCTTATCCTCAAGTGGCCTGTTACTTCTCAGCGTACGGTACTTTCACGCCGCCTTTCCGTACCGCTGTCCTCTGTTGGGCGCGGTTCGGTCAAGGGCCAGCCTTCGCATTTGATGTCCAAAACCGACAACGGCAGGTGGCGTTGCAACAATGGTTTTGATTCAGCCCGGGTAAACTTTACGCCTTTGTGACGCGAGTGGCACTTCTTTACATTATAAAAGTAGCCTTGCCTTGCCTCGTCCTTCAGCCACTCCCAGCCCACAATACGTTTGCTCTCTCTTACCATTGCGTCTAACACGCTAAGGCCAGGCCACTCTCTTCCCATATTCAAATTCTGACTCGGACGCGAAGCTCTCGAACATGCAGAATCCAAACGACGCGTCTTCAGTGTCAGAGTCGCAGAACATCTATGTATGTGGACTTCATCGTACTCAGACGACCACTCATCATTCTTCAGCTGGAGAAGACGGAAGTCTACTTCACGCGCCGGTCTCAAAGCGCCATTCCGTCCAAATATTCTTCACTCTACAAGCCGGTATCCAGTTCAGCGCAGTTGGATGCTGTGACCAGACATCTTTTCTCCCTTAAATTCCCTTCACAACCCTCAACGCGCCTCGACCTCGATGCCGACATTGCCTACCAGTGCATCCTTGCGGTTTTTGACCAGGTCTCCCCTAGTTTACCGCCTCCCGTCAAGCCGCGACTGCGGTTCTTATCACCGTTGCTCATGCGATGGTGCATTCACTTCCTCGGCGCAATCTCCTGGCAAGACGTTGGAGCTAACGCACAAACTACCATCCCATCCCCACTCCTGCTTCTCCCTGCCCTCTTATTCTTAGATGATGAGGGTATAAAGGCACACGATCGCGGATTCCTTCTGCGCACGTTATCTGTGCTCCTCCCCATGTACGTTGACCTCACACTCTGTGAATTTCGACATGACGCTCTTCCTCTCGTCAACGGGCTTGTTGATGTCTTCTACCATTACCTCTACGAGGACGTCCTACGCGTACTCTCTCGCATCTCTCATTTCCGGGTAGAAGCTGTTGTTTATCGCCTTGCGCTTTATGTCAACACCAAAAGCTGCGACAACATACCCGTTGAATATTTGGCGGAAGTCATCCTCCTCCTCAGTCACGTCCCAGCAATGTATAGCCTATTGCTGGATCTCGACGCTCCTCGATGGGTCGCCCACACCCTTCGCCTTGGAATTACATCCATCAAGCTTCACCGCAGATATGTCTGTATTCCTGAGGCTCTATTACCCGTGTTATTACCCGGTTCAGCCGACCCACTTTTCGAGCTATTTCCCGAGATGGCACCCGTTCAAATTGCTGCCACCGCATCGTACCTGTCGCTACTCTTCTCATCAGAAGAAAATACAACACAAGTCGTCAGGAAAGCTCTGGCTCGGAAGTTACTGCCTTCCTTGGTTCGATGCGCTCGGGACCTAGCAATGTCTGGCCACTGGCAAGACAATCACATCATTCCAGTCATGCTCCTCATGCATGGCTTGATGAGTCATATCAGAGCAAGCCCCCAGACTGCTCTGAGGGCCAAGATCGCGTTGTCCGGTATAGACCGAAGGAAAGTGGATAGATGGCGACATGATCCGAAGCCATTTCTCCGGGAGACCATGATCAAGACGACTTAACCGAGTTGTGGGCTGTCTGGCCCATCCTGTGGCAGACATGGGATCTTTTAAGAGATACGATAGAAAAGGAAAGTATTGATGGTGTTGGGATGCAGTGCGCAAACAGCAAGGTGAGTAAGCGATCTCGGATCACAGACTGTTCTGACGGGCCCGCTATCCAGTGCTCGGTTGAATGGCACGCGACGCTGAAGGTCTGCACTAGTTGTATGTGCCTACGTGTTTGTTCCGAGGAGTGTTTTCGGCAAGTGTGGAGCGCTCACCGTGAGGTTTGTAATAAGGTGGAACGGTTAGCAATAGTCCTGGAGTAAATGAAAGTTGGAGGTGACTAGATGTTGGTAGTTGATTACTCTTGCGCTGGTCGTGCCTTTGTATTTGTATTCAGATCTTGTAAAAGTCTGTAATAAACGCGAACTACGAAATCTCATCATGTACATTTACTGAATTATTTACTTGAATTTTCGTGCTGGGACGCAACTTTCTGCCGCGCAGCCGAAGCACGTGGCTTGAGCCAAATCAGGCTTTTTTGCGCTCCCTCTCACCACCACCCCGTCACTCGACTACAAGTCGGGATGGTTGCTCTACGGTTACAAGTCGAGAGAGCTGCCCGACTTCAACGTCGCAGCTAACGAAATGATGCATTTACTGCAATGGCCCAGCTCAAGTCGGATAATCCTCTCAATGTCAACGCTCACAACCGGGTCTGCAAGAAATACACGGAACATCCCACAGGAGGCTCTTTCAAGCTGCAGAGGAAAAGTCTCCTTGCCTCGGTTTTAGAGTCGAAAGCATCTAGAACTTTGCACGGAGGACTTGCGAAGGCCAGGAACACGGCGAAGACATTGGGCAAAAGAACTGCTAAACAGCCAGAGGATGTATGTCTTTTTTGCTTATGTTTCATTGTCTCAATTTGCTGAATGGGAGTGCGATCAGGTGACCCGGCTTTTATCATGACGGAGCCACTCTATCTTTTCCCATCATTCTACCAACATGGTGTCCGTACATCCTCGTCGCTCCAACCGCATTACCGTTGCGAAGACGAAAGAGGACGCCAAGCTCTCTCAGCCAAAAGTGATTGTCACGCCGAAGGTGAAAGTAGCTCCAGCGAAAAGCCGCCAGAGAGCCACTTCCTCAGACAGAGACGAAAAGGACGAACCTCGCAGGAAACCCCGGAAACGTGCCAAGATCAGTGCTGCGGTCGAGTCATCAAGTCAAGCTGCACCAACTCGAAATGGACGAGGAAGGCTAAGACAGTTTGCTGAGGCTCCCGTCGACGTTCTCTTTGTGGTACGTGTCTATAGACGTTCAGCCAAGCGTGTTTCTCAATTGAGTCTTGCTCCAGATCTTTTCTCACTTGGAGCCTCTAGACCTCTTGCGGATGAGCCGCACTACAAAAGCGCTACGCTCGCTGCTCATGGACAAATCGTCTAGAACTGTCTGGAAGAGCGCCTTTCTGGCAATGGGGGGTCTTCCCCCGATAATTGAGGGCCTCAGCGAACCGCAGTACGCCAACTTGCTGTTCGACAGTCATTGCCACGTACGTGTATTTATTGGATAGATGTTCATGTCCTTAGTTATTTATTAGGGCTGCGGGAAACCAGCAACTAGACATATCCAGTGGGGAATACGGATGAGGTTGTGCGTGGAATGCCTGGACAAAGGAACCATGTACGAGCAGCTATCTTTGTTCAAAGAACCATTTCTTATTCCATGAAGTATGGCGACCGCGGGGGCATTTCGTCGACGGACTGGAGACCCCCACAAAGTTCAGGACTTGCTCACTGTTGTTCCGCGTTTCGAGCATGGTTGTGTCTCAGAATCCGTGGTTATCCTATACTTTCATCGGGCCTCTTACGATAGGCTGGGGCAGGAGAGTGCTGAACTCCAGCGTGGAACGCCAGAGTATGCAGCCTGGCTTTCCGAGCGGCAAGAGGAGCACGAGGCGCTTGTTGAGGTGAGCCTTATTCAGTGCATAAGGGACGAACATATGCTCAACTCCTTTTGAAGTCCTGCAAGCTGTACGAGTCCTGGGCCGCCTCTAGGGCCGAAGCTCGCGTAGCACAGCTAGCCTCTCTTCGCGAACAAAGACTTCAAAGGTGCCGAACCCGTATGCTACACATATCGCAGAGGTTGACAAAACAACAGTATCATTGCTCGCCTGAAGGCAGACGGCTGGGAAGAAGAATTAGATCATCCTTTGGCTGATATGATTCTGAAATCCCACCCGGTGGTCAAACAACCTAAAGAGCTGACCAACCGAAGTAAGTTTTCCGCAATCCTATTTGCTTGACGCTGATATTACTCGTTTTAGCATGGGAGGCCATCAAGGCCGCTCTCACAGAAGTCATGTTGAATCTCCGCGCGCGCATACTCGAGCGAAAGATACTAATTGCCATCGCTCGGAGAATACGGCTTCTAGAAAGGCTGGGAGATTGTCTCCTCTCGAAATTGCCAGAAACGGTGCCCAATCCCCCAGCCTCCGCGCTTTGCACCTACCAGCCTTTTCTGGACATTATCCAAAATACGCCGCATGACGAAGACATCACCGCCAAGCTCGAGGAAGCACTTGAGACTGTGCCCGCCATCTGTGACGAATGGAGACAAGAACACGAGACTCGCTTGAAAGCGATACTCACGAAGACGGGGCGTCGCGATGATCTCTCATTGGTCGTCAACGCTTTTACTTGCGCTGACTGTTGCAAGCGCTTCTCGTCCATGGTCCTTCATTATCCACACTTCGCCTCACACTCCTGCTTCTATTCTACCGCTCGCGTTGGTGACACCAGGGTTAGGATTTGGAACGGCCAAGGCACTACAGCGGTGAATCAGGATGTCTATAACCGATGCAAAGGGTTCGTCCGGATGTGTGAACTAGATCCGGATACGGCGACTGCTGAGGATATGGATGGGGTTGATATGTTCTTCCAATGTGAGGAATGCGACGCGAGACGGGTACCCCCGTCTGGGATGCGATCGTTCCGCCTCATGCGTTGGCGTACGGCCATGGTTAGTCTTCGTATACCTTTGCTGGTTATCATATATATCTAATGCGTCGTAGAATCATCAACATCTCGGGAAAGTGTCTCGCGTTGAAGATGCTGATCTTATCGCTTCGGGACGTCGTGAGGAAAAACGCTTCTTGGAGAAAGATCTGTTGTCGAAGCCTGCTGGGCACGCGGAGTTTCCTCAAGGTGTTTGTTTGTGTGCACTGTGATATGCCGGAAGCGTCTAGGACTGCTCGTGCTGGACATGTTCAAGATGTGTGAGTTTTTCTCTCCTATTGCACGGCATGGCATATTGACTGACGTCTTTGTAGGCATGGGATAGAGGGCGAGGTCAAGATTGCGGATCATTATCGGCGAAGCTTGAAGGATAAACACGTGAACAAGTTAGTGAGGAGGATGATTTAAAAGCGCGCCACACGGATGAAATTTTTTCTAATTTTTTTTGTAATTACAAAGAGATTGCTGTATCATCCAATTCCTACATTTAATGTACACATTTCCACTGAATTAATTAGACCGTCTGGAATTTTATTCGTTGTGCAATCTTCAATTGAAACAAAATTTTCTGCCGCGCAGCCGAAGCACGTGGCTTGAGCCAAATCAGGCTTTTTTGCGCTCCCTCCCACCACCACCCCGTCACTCGACTACAAGTCGGGACGGTTGCTCTACGGTTACAAACCGAGGGATAGGAGCTGCCCCGACTGCAAGTCGCAGCTAATGTCGAAATCGAGATGCATGTACTGCGATGGCCCGCTCAAGTCGCATGATCCTGTCAGTGTCAACGCTCACAACCAGGTATACAAGAAATAACATCCCACAGGAGGCTATTTCAAGCTGCAGAGGAAAAGTCTCCTTCCCTCGGTTTTAGAGTCCAAAGTATCTAGAACTTTCCAGGGAGGACTTGCGAAGGCCAGGAACACGGCGAAGACATTGGGCAAAAGAACAGCCAAACGGCCAGCAGATGTATGTCTTTTTTGCTTATATTTTGCTTGATCTAAACTAAACTGTTCTTAGGATGTATCCATGCGAACCGCTCCATCAATGCAAGCAGATTATGATTCTGGAAGGCCATGGATGTGGCTGCCGCTGCCCAGCAGACTTGGACTATGGAGTCGGCCTTATGGAGTACGAACTGGACGGCGAGCCTCTAGAGTACAACACTCTTTCTGCTGCTGCTCGTGTTCACACTCCTTCTTCTCCTCCTCCTCGTGCTCCGGCACCTTCACTTGGAAAGCGAATACATCGCGTACCCCAAGCTTTGAAGGATTTCATACCGAGCTCGCTTTCCCCATAAAGTTATCACAGTTTGCGCCTGTGCCAGAAGTTCCAGCTGCCAGCCCTTCTGTCTCGCCTGTGCCCATGCAGAACCCACTCCCGACGTCACTCTTGCATATCCGCCGGGTGTATATGTACGTCTTGGCCTTCCTGACTTCCCGAGGAGGGCATGACATTAGAGGATAATTGCCGAAGTTGCGGCTTCCCGGACAGGCCTAGGATGTTTTGATTGTGTATGGAGTGAGCCTGGTTCGATCCTTCAAGTCTGCCACAGAGTTTCATATGGTCATGTTTCACTACTACTACTACTACTACATGGATTCAGGATAGACGACCCCGAGACGGACGACAGTGTCTTCGAAGAGGGCCAGCAGTTGATCGTGAAATTGATGACGGTTGGGTCACGAACGCAGAAGATGGCGATTTGCAGAATGAAGACGTTGAGGACGACGGCATGATAGCGATGAAGAGGTCGGGGAGGATCTCTTAAGTGGGGAGAGTGATGTAGAAGAAGACAATTTGATAGACCGACTCGCGTACGGAGACCCATAGACTTGAGGTATGACTTGATCTCTCACTCGGTGTCATCACTCACCCCATCTTCAAGAATATACACATGTATTACCTGTATCAAACGGTTTATCTTCCTGCGGAAGACACGTCTCCTCGTTCCTTCTCGCGTCATCCTTCAGGATCTTCGCCTGCCAAACTTCTATCTCCCACTCTTTCCGTGTCACAGTAATAGTTGCACCATCCAGTTCATCCGCCGACGGCGCTACAACTGACGATGAAGAGAACGATTTACAAATGGATTCTACAACCGCTCCGCGTTCCCCATCTAATTCGGGTTCGGGACCACTACAAAGAGCCGGTCGGAGACTTCAGAGGATCCACTTCTTACCGTTCGCTTCCAGGCCGTGCAGGACGAGCATGGCCAGCATGTTATGTTTAGTTATCGAGCGAAGTCAAATATTTCATCGCATTCCTTCGTAACGGCCAACCACGAGACATTCACTGGCCGTTCAAGAGAGACGGGACAAATACTGTCTTGGATCCCAGGAAGTCCTTGTCTGAAACCGTGGCGGGACGATTCGTGGATAAACAAGAAGAAATAATGGATTGTGGGTACAGAAATTCAGCGTAGACGACGAAAGATGGAGTAGAGAGGTACGTATCAGCAGGTCTAAAGACAGGTGAGTCGGCAAGAGCTCGAGTGAACAGTATGCTGACCTTTTCCGCAGCTTCGCGATTGGCGCAGAGCCCGCAGAGCGCGCGCGCGTACGCGCTGGCAGGGAACGGCGGGCAAGATCCAGGGCGGAATTCAAATGTCTTAATTCCAAGGAGGGCACAGCAACTAAGATATGGCGAGTTTAGTGGCAGAGGACGCAAAGAGCGCGCGCGAACGGCGGCGGGATCGTGAGCATGGAACGGCGGGCAGAATCTGAGGGCGGCGACTTCCAGAAAATTGTAGACGGGCGCGACAGGGGATCGATTTCAAGCAGAGAAGAGCCTGTTTGGATGCTCTACCAGCCGCACCGACCCCAAAAGATATCCGGCAACTGCGGGAGGTCTAGCCTGAAGCGCGTCCGCTGCTAAAGTATGATTCAGAATAACCGCGAAATCTACTCGCACCTCCAGCGACTCGGAGTTCTTTCGTCTGCCCCTCAAAACGTGGATGAAGAACAGGAGAGAGAAGTTGATCATTCTGGTTCGAGCGTGCCTTCAAGGTTCGTTCCCTTGGTGGTGTTCCCTTTCCTCCAGTGCTGATCATGTTCATAGTCTTCAAAGAAGATCGACGCTCCTTCATCCGACGACAAGAAGAAGACCGAGGCCGCACCCGTTGCGCCTGCCGGTGATGAGAAGAAAGCAGGAGGCAGTGCGAAAAACGCTGCCAAGTAAAATCACGGCAAAGTCCTGACTATGGAGGGTCGACGTATTGTTATATCTGCCTACCCGACTCAGGCAAGACTGACATCGTCGACTTCATCGTGCATAGTGGGATCTCGCGATAAGAGGAGCGCGCGATGGAATTTGGAAACTTCTCGAAGGAACATGCGGGCTGCGAGCTGCATTGGGCTCGACGTGGCAATATCGTGCCTTGATATAATGGCTGTTTACATATAGGCAGGGCTACGGAGTGGTGACACGATATTAGGTAGACTTGTCGGTACGAGAAATAGTTCGTGTAAAGGCATCCAACATGAGGAAGGGTGAGGGGATTGGAGAAAGGGAGGAAGGGGAGCCAAGAAAAGCCTGTGGCGACGTGAGTCTTCCTTTGAAAAATATTGGATCCATGTACTGACCATCCTTTCAAGATATCAAGCGTCGATGAAGAGTGACAGTGTTTGGATCAAGCCTTGAAGGACGGTCAGCAAAATTCCCGAAATACAGAGACATCTACCTTGGGAATAGATTGCACTTGGTCCTTGGGTTTTGGGTGACGCTCTTCCCAAGCCTTATTTGCTAGGCAGAGCCCACAAATGGAGCGAGCGTAGACGCTACTGTGGGCGCTGCGGACATGCGCGGGGAAGGGACGGCTGCCTGTGGCATAGTTTCCGAAGGTTGCGACTTGCGTGACGGCTCTGGGGATATGTGAGGCGTCGGCTGGTAGTTCCTTGGGTGCGGCGTACCTCTGACTACCGACGTTGCTCGGGTTGGCGAAGCTGAGATTGGCCTGAGTCTCCGGGGCGGCGACAGGGGGTCCTGGGCGCTGTCGTACATAAGGACAACGACGAACGGGATTTAGATGAGGGAGAGTAGCACGTCTGGTAAGCAAAGGACAGTCAATTGGGAGCGCGACTCACCAATTCTTTAAAAGCCCTCTCTCCAAGCCGGATTCCGACGACGACGACGATGTTCCTCAGCAATTGATTGAGAATAACGCGAGCCATCGGTTTCGTGCTTTTTTCTTGTGGCAGTGGGAGATGAGACGGGTGCAGCGGCGATTACGTGGGGCTGTTACGATCTATGGCACTTTCGACAAGGCTGTCGCCGCCCAGTAGGCAGACTGTTGGCTCGTACAATCAAGGCCCGCGTTCCGGGCCACTACAGGCATTCCCATCGTCTTCTTCCATTTCCCAAGCACATCGTTTGTCGCTGCACGTATTTGCTTGTCCGATGCTGCCTGCATGGTCAGCTCCTCGACGATTGGGCTTACTGAGACCCAAAGTTGGTCGTTTTTTTCTCCCTTTCCTTCTCGTGCCTTGGAAGTCCAGCGATTGTCCCGCCTCTCGCTATTAGCACTCTGCACCCCGCGAAAGACTCGCTTTCATTTGAGTCTTACATATCGCTTGATCGAGCTCGACATTTCGTATGAACCGCAGCGGTCCTTTTCACCGATTTGACTGTACGATATTTCCGGTAAGTGCCAGCATCCGTCTCCTAGATCGCGTCTTGATGAACTTGCATCTAGACTGGTGTCGCCTTATCGGCGTTTACTCGCTCAATATCATCCATGGTCTTGGTAGCGCTCGCGAACACCGGCTGCCACACTAAGAAGGGGTGGTATGCCTCGGAGGGGATTACGGCGCAGACTCAACTTAACCTCGACGAGGTATGGATCTTCCCCGATTACTCATATAGGAAATGAACGCCCAGATAAACGTAGTACCGCAGACAACATCAATATCAGGGGTGCTAGGTCATCTCGAACCGAAGACGTTGATCTGAGTGCTTCTTCGCCTCTGTGGATTTAATATACCAAGTGGATAACCATCATACACTCTACAACCGCCAGCCATGTCGTCTCAACCACAAACCCAGTATCGTCGTTTGGGCAAGTCGGGTCTTCGTGTGTCTGTTCCTGTTGTAAGCTCCTACGATCGATTACCGTCTTCTATGCATCCTCATCTAGTCCGTAGATTGGAGCGATGTCATTCGGACATCCGGCTTGGAGTGTACGTGCACGGTGTTGAGTGCTAAAGTGCTCGCTGATATCGTGGGTGCTTCCTGAAGAGAAGGTCAATATCCGAGTCGCACTAGTACACCGCCAAAGGGCTGTCAGGCGTACTCCAGCTGGGATGATCGGATCACCACCAGCAAATGATCGGACCTGGTAGCGGCACTGAGGAAAGCTGGGAGCCAGCTTTCGGCAACTCCTGGCTCCGAGACCAATTCCACCTTGCTGCCACATGCCTTCCACCAGGCTCCTTGCCGCAAAATTTGGTGTTCTTCATGCCTTGGACTACAAAGCATTTAATGGTTTTACTTGTTAAATACAATTAAATTTGGGCAATGTTATAGTATTTCTTCTAATCCTTGATGACGGATTGTCTTTGTTCAACGAATAAAAAATATGTGAGATTGCGTGGTCAAAGATGGTGAGGGCAGCCGAGGCTTGAGGAAGCAGCCGGCCATGCCGACGTGTCATCTGATCAATGTTGGAAAACTTTCGAAGTCCGAGTCTGCTCCTCTTGTGTTCCCTCTCCCACCACAAGACCGTGTCTCTCACCCTGGGCGCCTCACACGTCCTCTGCCACTCAGCAAGAGCGATGCTGTGGTCATCAGTCACCACATACGACCGTGGCACAAGGACGACCAGATGCCTCCAGCACTTCGAGGACCCCACTCACAAGACGACACCGCAAGCATCGATGCCAAAACGCGGCGCACACCCCCAGCATGAACCACGCATCACCTGCGAAGACCAAGACCCTGCCAGGACGACAACGACTACAACACCGCTCGACGACAACAACAACGAACGAGGAGCGCAAGAACTAGGACTGCCGACCGCCGCAAAGCGAGGAGCACAAGGGAACATGCAGACGACGACTGCCGATGACCACAATGACTGCGCAGACGAGGATTGCCGACAACCACGAGCACGAGGACCGTCAGCGACAGCGAGGACGAGGACCGTCGGCGACAGCCAGTAGGAAAGACGAGGACGCGGGCTGCAGACGACGACGAGGACGAAGACTGACGACGAGGACAAGGACTGCCACTACTACCAGGACGAGGACCATCGCTACTAGGACGAGGACTCGCTACTAGGACGAGGACCATCGCTACCGGACGAGGACTGCCGAGAACCAGGACGAACACTCAACAGCAGCAACTCAGCCAAGGACAACGTCGCCATCGCGGATAAGTACACCGTATGTATACCGTATCGCACTAGAGACTTTCTTGCATACCCTTTGTATTCGATAGCCAAATATATTTTATTTTTCACTATTTCTTGCCCGAGCCGAACATCCAGAAAATGAGTAAAATTGAGCTGAGAAAAATACCCTATAGCAGAGGAATTGAGATACAGAGAATACATGACTGCCACCTAGTGCCGAGGTTTGTCGAAAGCTGGCCTCCAGCTTTCCAGTTTGACCTGGCTCCAGGCTGGTGCAATTGCGATCTAAACTGGTGGGCAGGCAATCAGCGATCAAAAAGCTGACCTGGGCCAACATGTGTCACCGGCAATCATTCCAGCTGGAGTCCGGCTGCTCGCCCGTTGGCGGTGTAAACTGGTTATTGAACGCTTATTGTAGGCCCTCCCCGTTCTCAAGGCAGCCTGGGATGCGGGCCTCAATACTATCGACACCGCCAATACCTACTCTAATGCTGAATCTGAGAAGATCGTCGGGAAGTTCCTAAAAACGGTGAGTTTGGAAGGTCGTATTTGCATGAATGTTGCCGACATCTCTTTAGTACAACATCACGAGACACAAAATCATGATCACGAGCAAGGCGAGGTTCATCTGTGCGGAGGACGGCCCACAGCTATGACCGGCTGGGGAGAACCCGCCTATATCAACCTGCCAGCAAGGTGGCCTTTCGCGTACTGCGCTTTTCAATCAGGTCGACGCCTCCCTCGACCGCCTTGGTACCGCCTACATGGACGTCCTCATCATTCATCGTGGTGATCCCAACACGCCTGTCGAAGAGACCATGAAGGCGCTCCACGATCTCGTTCAATCTGGCAAGGGTCCGCTACCTCAGCGCCTCGAATATCCATCTCTGGGAGTTTGCCGAGATGAACAACGTCGCCGAAAAAACCACTGGACGACGTTTAGCTGCATCCAAGTAGAGCATTCTTTGCTTTACCGCCCGGAGGTATGAATCTTCTACTTATCTTCCAGCGCATGCACATACCTAAAACTGTCTTTCACTCAGGAAATTGAGATGTTCGCATACTGTGACTTGAAGGGCATCGGTATCCTGGCGTACTCTCCTCTCATGGACGGCCATCTCGCCCACCCTGCTGGGACGAAAACCCAACGTGTTGAAACTTTCGCTGGAACGATATATGATAAGAGGCGTCGCGATTGCGATGTCGAGATCCGCGTTCAACAGACCGCGGACCAGCGCTCGTGGACCATGGCTCAAGTTGCCCTTGCTTGGTCGATCACCAGGGTCTCCAATCCCGTTGTCGGTATAAGCTCTGTGCGTGTCGTGTTCGGGAACAACCATAGGATTGCTGAACGCCGTCGTCTGCTTATACTAATAGGTCGAGAGAGTGGCGCAGTCAATTAACGTGTGGTCTATGATGGATGGGATGGGATCTCGGTATATCGTTCGACTTCGCTCATCGCGCGTTGATCTTATCGTTGCGTGTTCCTCTGGAGGCCCATTCCTCGCCTTTCTCACCCAGTTGGACACCGGAAGAGTTCTCATCATTCTTGGATTCCGAACAGCGCTATAAGCGGATGCTTGCCTCCCGAAGTCATCCTGCTCCTACACCGTTCTGCGCTTCGCCACCATGTTCTTCCTCCTTGGTGACGGTGACAGCTCGTCGGCGATGTCAGTGCCTAGTCTTCCTCCCGAGTCCAGAACAATTTCCATGCTTTGGGTACCACAGCCGGCGACTCATCATCCTCTCAGAGCAGAGGACGTTGAGTTATCGGATGAAGAGCTCCTCATGACGCCTACAGTCGTGCACGGTTTCAGTCTTTCCGACAAATAATGGCGTGCGTGGTTTCGACTCTTTTTAGAACCTGGCGTGCTGATGTTTTGCGTCATAGTGGAATTCGACGTCGAGAAGATCACGGAGGTTGACTGAATCGACGCGTTTACCAACTTGGTGCTCCCGACTGATCGCAAGGACCTTTTGCAATCTCTTGTGGAGGCTCATCATCGTGAGCTCGGATTTGACGACTTTAACAAAGGCAAAGGACATAGACTGGCCATCAATCTGTTCGGTCCCCAGGTGTCGGTTAGTACTCTAGGCCTTGTGTCTCAATTGTCTACAGGCAAAATATTCTCTGCTGAGGCGACGAGTGAACACGTCAAGCGCCCTCTATATCTTGTTGGTGCTGGTAAACTAGGAACGGATGCTAATAGTTTGGATCTGGCACTCGAACGCGTCTTCGAGGTGGCGACTACTTGGATCGATGAGGCGGACGTTTTCCTCGAACAGGGCTGGCTTCATGATCTTGTCCGAAACGCGATGGTCGCCGTCTTGTAAGCCTTGCCACTTTCCTGATATTCCCGTGTTTGACCCTCCGCCATAGCCTTCGTCACGTTGAGTACTACCTTGGAATCCTGTTCCTCACGACAAATCGTATCAAGGCCTTTGATGAGGCGTTCTTGTCTCGTATCCACGTCGCGCTGCACTTCCACGAGCTCCCTGTGGAATCGCGTCGTCAAGTATGGGCTGCATTTATCGCGAAAGTGGGCGCGACGGATGTCATCTCTGGAGCGGAGATCGAACAACTGGCCAAGAGGGACGTGAAGAGACGTGAATGGCCGTCAGATTAAGAACGCTGCTAGAACTGCGCAGAGTTTGGCTCTCGGTCGGGGAGAGAAACTTTCCTTCAAGCACTTTATCAGCACGCTTGATGCCATGGATGATTTCACGCAGGAGTTTGGCAAGATGACAGGAAATTGAACGGGCGAAGGCGGTGGCGGGGTGTCGGTGAATTGGGGAGGGGAGTGATGGGTTTGATGTGGTCTATGAGTGTTCGGGGTTGAGAGCTGTGTTCAGATGGGGATATATGTCGTTTTCGTTGGTGTGTGTGGGCCATGGACTGATGGGTGTGTGTGTGATAGGCTGCTCGTCCGTCTGGGAAGGTGGCGGTTATTGGAATGGGTACTACTGTTGCGACTTTGTGAGTCACTGTGTTTGTTGAGATTTCTTGCTCATTGTTTTGTGTAGACCACTCGCGGCTGCTGCGTTCCGTGAGGTGGACATTGTCGGTGCTATGCGTTTATGGTAAAGCTGACCGCGATTTACCGTTAGGTACTCTGTTCTCCGGTGTTCTACAAGGAGCCATATATGATAGTCTCAATGGCCATGCCGGCTACAGGGGCAGGAGGTGGACATTCGGTATATCTGCGCATCCTTCTTATCAGGTCCTTTCCTGAGCTTTCCCGTCTCGCAGTTGTACTGGATGGTTTCATCAGTATCGTTATCGGCCTCCCACTCCTAGCGTTTTTCCCTGATACGCCTGAGACGACGAAGAGCTGGATATTCACGGCTGAGGAGAAACAACTTGCCCTCAAACGTCTTCCTCCTCGTAACTTCGAAGACGTCCCTGTAAACTGGGAAGGAACGAAAGGTGTCCTTCGTGGGTATGTTGTTCCCATCTGGCTTAAATCGCTCAACAAGTACAGTGTATCCCAGCACTCGTGCTACGCGCTCGGTTTGACTGCTGTCACGTAATCTACGACTGCTAAGTTTTCTGAGACCGATATTGCATTGCAGAGCAAGTAGTGGTTGGAGGAGCGGGCTCGAAATGGGCGGAAGAGGTCTTCTCTCCGCAAGGACGTTGGCAGGTCCTACGCTCTGCAAAGCAGCATCGTCGGTCTCAATCAGAACAACGGGCTGGCGCGCGCTAATGTTCGCGTTGTTGACGTCGCACATGCTGTCGGGCCGTGTATAGTGAGCGGGCAGGTTGTCCATAGTGTCAGATCAATAGATAAT